>JARVJN010000813.1:31330153-31341435 GCA_031763805.1 Argolebias nigripinnis | reverse complement strand
TTCCGAATTACGAGATTTCCGTGTTACGAGGTACTCGCAGGCACGGAACTCGCTCGTAAGTCGGGGACCACCTGTATTTTAATAAAAATATTCCTTATTTAGATTTTTTTAAATCTTGGTGTGTTAAATTACCAGATCAAAATAGCTTATGTTATTGTGTCATATTTTAAGATTATCGTTTTAATGGTGAAGTTACAATATTAGACAATTATCATGCACAAAACCTTCATCACGTATGATTTTCAATTAGTCCTTAGTTTATCATTCTGCTATTTGTGACTCACATTAACCCTTACAGATTTGTATTTAAGATTTTTAAAACATAAAACCACACAGGATCTTGTGTTCTTAATCTGCATGTCCAGGTCGGTGATAAGTGGCAAAGAGATGCAGTCGCCCTGATGAGGGAAGTGTTGATGAACCGCTCTGTGGACCTGCAAGTTGTGGTAAAAAAACTTGATCACACTTCTATGAACATTCTGTACTCTATAAATTCGTCAGTTCATCTGGTTGTGTTAAATTCAGAATATTCACAATTGGTTAAAATTTAACAAGAATTTTTAAAACAATTACCGTATTTTTCCGCCGTACCAGTCGCACCACACTATACATCTCATCAGTCCAAATATGTCTCAAAAAGTGGGAAAATCCATAAATACGTTGCATCTATTATGCATTACCGCTGATGTGTCACGTTTGTTACACGTCACCGCTGACAACCTGGAAATGTGGACAGTGTTGTGCCAAAAAATCGATGGGCTGCCAAATGGCAACTGCGGGAGCGTGCACTGGAGGACTTTAATAAAATTAACAATTAAAAACAATTTGTTTGCTCAAAATTATAGTAAAGGTTTGTCTGTCTAACTTTTGCTTAATAAAAGGACTTTAAAAGCTGCATTTCAAAAGTACCGGTATTCACTGCCTTGGTGCTCTGGGAGTGTGCTGATGGAAGAATAAAAGGAAGAAGGAACCCTGCTCGTTTCTTTGAAATTTAGTAAGAAAAGCACCTAAAACAATTATTTGTTTGCTCGAAATCATAGCAAACGTAGGTCTCAGTTGAACTTTTACTTAATAAATGCACTTTACTGGTCAAATTGGCAGCATTTCTCCGGGGCGGTGCAGCTGGTTTAACTTCCTCCAAGCAGTGAGCAGAACTGAAGTGGGGAGGCTATGGCAGACCGATTTTGTCATTAATAGTTGGTGAAGATTCTCAGTCATCCAGGACATGGTAAATTGAAAAAAAGTTCAAAACAAAAACAAAGTATAATAAATAAAGTCCAGTTGTTTTTGTCTTGAACTTTTTTGAATTTGTTATTATAGCCACATTTTCCTATTAATATGACACAACGGAATGCCATACGGCTACTACTACCGGTACTCTGCTTCCATCAATTGGCCGAAAGTGGTACCGCTCTTTTTTTTTTTTTTTCAGTCAGAATGAATGGAAACGGTTATATCTCAGCCAAAAAATGGTTTATAAATATGGGGGAAAATCCATAAATATGTCGCTTCAGCTCAGCCTACAAGTTGCAGGGCGTGTAAATTATGCAAAAAAACTGACTTATAGGCCGAAAGATACGGTACATTAATAAGACTTCCTCAGTTTATGTAAACAGAGTGTCTGTTCTGATGCTGCTCAGGAAATTAATGTAGTTCCTGTGTTGGGAGTTATTCCGTGTTGAAATAAAAACTTTATGTGTCACTGAATAGATACCAAAAAGAGACAAAATGCACCTGTGTGTAGGCCTGTCACGATCAACTTTGCCAGGTGATAAACTGATTTATTGTTTAATCGCAACAGGCCTACCTGTGTGTATTATGTGTGTGAAAGTAGTGTATATATGTATGAGGAAAATATTTGAGTAAGAAGTAAGAAGAAATGTTTGAAGAGACAATAAATATGAGTGCAATAATTTGACTTAATGGCACCTCATGGTCATCTCTGTACTCCATCTAAATGGATGGACTGTACTTATACAGCTCCTTATTATCTTATGAAGACACTCAGAGCTCTTTACAACAAGCTGTGCCTCATTTACCCATTCATACAGCATCTACTAGATCTCTACAAAGAACAATCAGTGCTTTTTCACATTCATACACCGATGATGTAGTGGTTTATGTTTTCAGTCTTTGTTCCAGTTTATCTCATCTTACATTTGTGTAAATGTTTTGCTCTGTGCCGTTTGTTGCGTTGGTCCAAGAATGATCAGACATGTGTTAGCATTTAGTTTGGCGTAAGCTTTGCTTGTAATTATTAGCTTTAAAGCTCATTTCTAAATTAAATTGTTTCAAAATGGGATTTTATGTCGTGTCAGTGCACCTGAAGGCCGCCTATGCAAACAACAAAAACAACTCACTTCACCATTTGAGCATGTTGTGTCCAGATCACAGATGTGTGTGTGTGTGCGGGTGTGGAAACCTTTGTGTTTGTTCGTTCTAATGCATTCTGTTAACGTGTGAAACTTTAAACCAGCTTTGTGCTTGAAACTCACTAACAGCTGCCAGAGGAGAAATGTGGACTTCTCGAGCCGAGGATCAGAGACAAACGGAAAAAGACCGTGTTTCTTAGACCTGTTCGGTGGTTCCTTTTTGTAGACCGTTAGGTGTCAACACATTAGCATTCCTCAAGTGATGAGTAAGGGGATGAATAAGGAAAGCTTTAGTTTTACTTGCTGATCCGTGGTGTCGTAGTTTAAGATACTTTTTATTAGTTCAGTTTTCCTGAGCATACCCAGGTTTAAACAAATCAAGAGTTTAGTGAGAAAATGATGAAGAGCAGCATGCAGAAAGCTAACATCAGCTTCTCACCTATCGCGCCTCGCTCTGCCGAGCCGTTCGCTCTCTGGTTATTGTGTTCACCATCAGACCAGCCCGTACGGTAAGTTGCGCTCGCTTTCTCTCTTGCATGTTAGTTTTTCTCTGGTAGATATTTTATTCTCTTTCCCCTCTAGGTTTTTCTGTCCTTCAGTATGTGTCTGCTAATCTTTATCTAGAGCTTCTTTTTCTTCTTTGTTTTTTTTTTTTTGCTTTGTTGCATGCTTAGCGCTTGGTAGTAGTGATACATTGAAAAAAAAACTTTTAACATAGTGGATGGATTAAAAGTCTTTGTATAAACATGTAAAATGTGGTTGTGGGCTCTTCTTTTTCCGATTCTCTTACCTCCTCAGATGTCATCCATATAACTTATCGGTGCTGTAGAAGTGCTAACTCTAAGGAACACGTTGATGCCAGAATAATTGAAATCTGGATTTTTTTGTTTTCTTTCTGTTTGCAGAATCAATCTGCCATTGCTGGAGTGATCGACCTGGGAACAGTGGAGACGTTCTCGGTGTTTGAAGCAGCCCAACGTGGCCTCATTGACCAGGACACCTGCCATGTTCTGCTGGAGGCCCAGGTGGTTCTTGGTGGACTCGTTCAACCTGGCTCCACTGTTTATCTCCCACTGGATTGTGCTCTAAATCGAGGACTTATTGATGCTCACACCAGACAGTCGCTCTCTGAGCTCGAGAGTGTCTTGTGTTTCATAAAGTCTTTGGGCGACCAAAATGTTTTACCTGTAGCTGCAACCATGGAGTCAGGTTTGATCAGAGAAGAGGTGGGACTCCGTGTTCTTGAGCTTCAGATGAACACTGGAGGACTCAGAGATTCATCTGGAAACATCCTAAGTTTGGAGCAAGCAGAGGATATGAGAGTTTTGTCTCCCAGAATCATTGCTAAATTAGAGCCCAGGCTACAGCGCAAAGAGCTGATCGATCCAAACACAGCTGAGAAAGTAAACATAGAGGAGCTGAAGCTGCGCTGTATTGTCGATGATGATTCAGGTCTACTACTCCTCCCTGTCAAACAGCAGCCTGGAGGAACTGTTTGCCTCCGTTCTGGAAGAAAAGTTGGTATCTTCCGTGCAGTCCAAGAAAGACTGATTGACCGGAAAGTTACCGTACGACTTCTCGAGGCTCAGCTTTTTGCCGGCGGTATTTCTGACCCACGATCTGGCCACCGTTTGACAATTGGTGAGGCGGTTCTCCATGGACTCATGGACCAGGATTTAGCCTGTACCATGTTAGCTAGGCAACTACAAAATGGGGGAATTTTTGACCCGTTCCGTAGAGAACATCTGGATATAGAGGAAGCTATTCGCAGGGACCTTCTCTCCCCTAGTTTGGCTCTGCTGGTTCTCGAGTCTCTTTGGAATTTTATGGGGCTTCTTTGGCCTGAATCTGGAGAACTTATGCCAGTTGCTGAGGCTCTTCAACAAGGATTAATATCAGGAGACCTAGCAAGAAAGATCCTAAGGCGGCGACATGCCATTGGGGGTCTATACAACCCAGAAACTCTTCAAGTTCTGACTCTAAACCAGGCTGCAGTAGGAGACCTTGAACCTGATGATGTTCGTTTTCTTAGAGACACTCACATACCAGATGTTTACAACATGAACCAGTCAGGCACCCCATCTTTAAACCGTTTGAGCTGGGGGTCTACCAGTTCCTCTCCACCTCCATCTTCTCCACTGTTGTTGTCTCCCACAGGCCTTGTGTGGGAAACTGCACCAATCGATCAGGCCGATCCCAAAGAACAAGCCAAATACAAGCTGCTCTTTCACATCATGTCTCACAGTTATGTGGATGCCCGTTCTGGAAAACGGTTGGCGCTGCTCGACCATGAGCTTATAGCGATGGTTAAAGCTACAAAGTTGGTTGCAGAAGAATCAAGTCAAGCTGAGCTTTCAAGCAGTTTGGCTCAACCAGAGAGGCCGAAGACTGATGGAAATGTTGGTATGTCAGATAAAGCAGTGAGCAATGAAGAGGTGGTAATTGATGAAGGCACCTCCAATGTTTTAACTGGGAAAGATCAGAACCAGTTGCAGCAAAAATCACCTGAAACTGAAGGGAGAGATGAATCAGTCTTTGTAGCTGAAAAAACAATCTCTATTGATGTAAAAGTAAATGACCAAAAGAAAGAAAGCTTCAGTGTCAAAAGTGTAATATCTTCAGTGAAACATCAAAAGGAAGATTTAATTAAATTCATGGTAGCAGAAGAATCCATACCTGAGGATAGTCCTGGTCAGGGTACCAAAGATACTGCCACCGCTGCATCTCTAAAATCAAAAGACGGTGTTTATAAAGAGGAACCCTCAGAACACATCCAAGGAGCTAATGCAGAGTCTGAAAAGACTAAAACTGATTTGGCAGAGATAACACAAAGTCACCTTGAAACAGAGATAGACTCCAATCAATCAGAAACTATGATGGATGATGTTGAACCAGGGGATGAAAAGATCCAGGAAGAGGCTGAGTTGCAGAGATTAGTCTATGAGCTCAAACAGGGTGGTCTGATGACACAGGAAGGAGACAAGCTGCTGCCAGATGAAGCTGTAGCTCAAGGTGTTCTTCTTGGCCATACAGCAGTAAAGTTAATGGCTCAGGCAGGTTTGTTTGGGGGATTCCTAGATGCCAGCAGTGCTGAGTCACTGAGCATGGAGGAAGTCATGCAGGAGGGCCTACTTGATGAGGATCTAATGTGGAGTGTCTTGAAATCTGATAAAACCATTGCTGGTGTTGTGGATGTGGAGAAGAAACAAATTTGTGGGATCAGAGATGCAACTCAGGCTGGGCTGATTGACTCCAACACAGCTACTCAACTTTTAGAAGCCCAGGTGGCATCTGGAGGCATTGTGGATCTACGTAGGGATAAGAAAGTCTCAGTCACTCTAGCAGAAAACCTAGGACTGATTGAAAAGGAACAAAGAGAAAAACTTGTTGCACTTGAAAAGGCTTACAAAGGAAAGGATACAGATTATGCAACAACACTCGTGAAAGCTAGTCTACAGCTGCAGATGGAAGGTGTTGTTGATCCAGAGTCCAAGTCTCCAGTTTCTTTGGAACAAGCAATCAAGAAAGGGTTAATTTTATCGGAGACTGCTTTTCAAGTATTGGCAAGGCAGGTGGCTGAAGGAGGAATAATACATCATGCCTCAGGAATGAGACTATCGGTTTCTGATGCTCTAGATAGAGGACTGGTTGATCGCTCTATTACTCCAAGACTTGAAGAACTGGAATGGGTTTATCAAGGAAAAGCCAGTGCATCCAGTAACCCAGAAGCAATTGCTTTCCAGGCATCAACGGGAACTGTTTCAGATCCTGATACTGGACTTAGGCTGACATTGACAGACGCCGTTTCTAAGGGTCTTTTAGATGAAAACATAGCCAGTGAAGTCATGACTGCTCCCTCAGTAACACATGGGGTAATTGACCCCAAAACTGCACAAATCGTACCATATGCAGAGCTTGTAAACCAGGGTAAGATTGATATTGAAACAGGCAAACGCTTCCTTGAGGTCAAACCATTCAGAGGTTTTCCAAATAATCAAACAATGGAGAATCTGACCCTTCCTGAGGCTATTGCATTAAAAAGAGTTGACCCAGTTCCAGCATTGAGGCTGCTTCAGGCTCAGGCAGACAGTGGTGGTATTGTTGATATCGGGACTGGAGAAAGACTCCCACTACCTGAAGCCTCTGCCAAAGGTTTGGTTGGAAATGATATGGCCAAAGAAATAGCTACCAACCAGTTTATCAAAGGAGGCTTAATTGATCCTGCAACTCAGCAGCGAGTTTCAAGTCTCACTGATGCAGTTTCATTAGAACTGATAACAAGTGATATGGCTCTAGAAATCCAGGAGAAAATTGATGCAGATGACAACTCTACAACTACCATGTCGAGTGGGTCAAGTCCAGTTTTTCCAGAAAATGTGTCTGATTCATACTCTGGGAACTCCTCAAGATCTCCACCTTCAATAAAAGCAGTAGAAGTCACGCAGGATGATGATGACCGGAGGACAACACCTCTGTATTCATATCAGCCACTGTTACACAGCGGAACTCCAGAAACCGACAAACCAGACAAACCAGAGTCGATAGGAGAAAAATATTTAACTGAGCTAGATCAGTCCATGGATGTGTTGTTGAAGTTTGCATCTAATGTTGAGAAACGAATTCAGGAAACCATAGAGGAGATAACACCACAAAGAGATGTCAGTAAATCAGAAAGTCCTAAATTAGAGCTTGATCAAAGACTGGAGACAGATGAAGGTAAGACTGATGACGGACAAAAGAAAAACATTTTCGGAGATTCATTTGGAGAGTCCACAGAGATGGGTTTTCATTATTTTGACAAAGAGTCACAGGAAGAGGTCAGTGAAGAAGAAAATGGGAGACTGTCTAATGTTAAGATAAGCGTTCAGCAAACCAAAGCGAAGATAACACCACTGGAAGAGGTCAATGAACAATGGATGTTTCCCAAACACAAGCCTGACCAAGGACTTAAAGTAAATGATAGTAAAACTGATAAAATACAAAACATCAGAGAGTCCACTGAGACAGTTTTCCACCATGCTGACCAAAATTCACAACAAGACGTCAAAGAAGAAAAGGGGAAAACATCCAAAGTTAGGAAAATAGTTAAGGAACCCAAAGAAAAGTCAATACCACAGAAAGACATCAATAAATCTAAAAGACCTCTCAGACAAGAGCCTGATAGGAAACTGGAGCCAGATCAGGATAAAACGGATGATGGACGAGGACAAAGCAAGTTTGGAGAGTCTACTCAGATGGGTTTCCATCCTACTGACCAAGACTCTCAGAAAGTGTTCAATGAAGAAGAAAAGTGGAAACTATCTGATGTTTTGAAAATTGTTCAGAAAACTGACGATGAGATAATATCACAGAGAGACGTCAGCAGGTCGGAAAATCTTCCCATACAAGAGCCTGGTCAGAACCAGGAGGTAGATGATGATAAAAGTGAAGGAGGGCAAGACATCAGAGAGTCCACTGAGACAGTTTTTCAACATACTGACAAATATTCACAACAAGATATCAAAGAAGAAAAGGGTACAACATTTGAAGTTAAGAACATAGTTCAGGAACCTAAAGAAAAGTTAATACCACAGAAAGACATCAATAAATCTAAAAGTCTTCTCAGACAAGAGCCTGATAGGAAACTTGAGCCAGATCAGGATAAAACAGATGATGGACGAGGGCAAAGAAAGTTTGGAGAGTCTACTCAGATGGGTTTCCATCCTACTGACCAAGACTCTCAGAGAGAGGTCACTGACGAAGAAAAGTGGAAACTATCTGATGTTTTGAAAATAGTTCAGAAAACTGACGATGAGATAATATCACAGAGAGACGTCAGTAGGTCGGAAAATCTTCCCATACAAGAGCCTGGTCAGAACCAGGAGGTAGATGATGATAAAAGTGAAGGACAAAACATCAGAGAGTCCACTGAGACAGTTTTTCAACATACTGACCAATATTCACAACAAGACATCAATGAATCTAAAAGTCTTCTCGGACAAGAGCCTGATAGGAAACTGGAGCCAGATCAGGATAAAACAGATGATGGACGAGGGCAAAGCAAGTTTGGAGAGTCTACTTAGATGGGTTTCCATCCTACTGACCAAGACTCTCAGAGAGAGTTCACTGAAGAAGAAAAGGAGAAGAAGCTGAATGAGGATGAGGAGTTCAGATGGACTGATGGTGTGGCAACAGTCAGTTCTGTTTCTAAAGATCTAAACCTCACAGAAATCCCAGACAAAGGAGGCAAAGATGAAACTGTTCCATTCAAAGACCATTTAACAGCACAGAGAGATGATATAGAAGACGCCACAAAAGAAGCTGATAAACCTGTGGACACCAAATCCGCCACTGATGCAGAACATTCAGACCAGATCGTGACGTCTGCAAGCAAAGAACCTGAAAACAAAAGCAAGAAGAAGAGGAAGAATAGAAGAAAGGCAAAGAGTAAAGATGTTGATGCTGAACTTTACCATCCAGAGGCAAAACCTCTGTCTCAAACTGATCAAGCTCACGCAGAAATCACAGAGGCTGCTAATGTAGACACGGAGTTTGACTCAAAAGAAAGTTTACAAAAATCAGACATTTGTGGTCTCATATCTTCTCCCGACCTTCTCTGTGGAGAAAAGATTGATGAGCATTTATTGAAACATGAGCAGGAGGAGGTTCTTAAACCAAACACAGAGCCTGAAAAAGATGGAGCTAAAACTGTGAGGAAATCAGAAAATCTTATTGAAGAAGAGGAGGAGCAGGACTCTGGGAAGACTTTTGTCTCTAAGGAACCCAAAGAACCAAAGAGCAATCAGGAAGTGAAGGAAGGAGTTCTGAAAAAATCAGTTCTTAAAGACGACGAGAAAGCAGCTTTGATACTGAAAGCCAAAGAGAGCATTCTTAAGAAGGTGTTTGAGAGAGGTGTAAGTGAGAAGCAGGCTGCTGAGGAGCTGGAGGCGTTGAGGCGTAAGGAGGTGGGCAAAAAGGAAAGTAAAGGGGCACAAAGCTCAGAAGTTACAAATGAGGTTGTTGATGGTCTCAGAAGAACTCCTGGTTCCACAAAAGATAACGGTGAGGACCAAAAACCTGCCAAAGATCACGAAGTGGAGGACAAATCAGAAGAGCGTCAGCCTGCAGTCCAAGAGAAGCTCCAGGATAAACCCGCAGGAGTTTCATCCAGTAAGAGAGAACAAAAAGATGCTGAGACGATTCCATCAGTGCAGCCTAAAGGAACAAGTAAGAAAACCAAGAAGAGCAAAAAATTCAAAAGTTCTAATATTACGGTCAAAGATGATTCTGGTGCGGAGAATCTGACCACGGATAGACAACTGGATTCTGAGCTGCGAGCAGGAGAAGGCACGACAGAATCCTCATCGAAACCAGACGATGATCGCCGGTCACTCGGTGTCATCATCAGGCCTTCAGATGGAGATGAAGGGGAAAGGGAGGAGACTCCAGGAGCTGAAGTTCCTCAGCGTTCCTTCATGGAAGTGATAGAATCAGACACAGGCAAACTCCCTGAGTTATCAGAGGAGGTTTCTGTCCAACAGGACTCCCAGTCCTCAGTTCAGCCCGTCCCTCTCGGTCAAACCGTTGGAAAGCAACAACCACCTGAAGCTGAAAGTCCTGACGTTCTTGAATCTTCAAGAAACCTGCAGCAACTTCACGCCTGTCCAGAAACGGCAGCTTCAGAAGATGTTTCTGTTGGGTCTGAACCATCCAAAGTGACCAAACCTGATGCAGCTGCTGAGAGGCGCGAGGCAACGTCCACCGTTGGCAAGGTAATGTTGATGTTTCCAGAGATTCCAGTGTCCTCTCCGGTGTTGAATTTATTCTAGATTTTTCTTCTCCGCAGTCGTCATTCATCCGTCAGGAATGTTTGGAACATGACCAGCGGGTCGTAGCTCTGCTCTCCAGGATCAGACACGTGGAGGTCCGTCTGAAGCAGCAGCAGCAGTGCGTGGGCCGTGGCCTCGTCGCTCTGGACGACATCATCCAACAGGCAGAGGTGAAGCAACCTCTTCGATATCAGATCTACTTCCTGGGTTTAGGGTTAGTTCCACCGAACAGCATCGTTTAATCATCTCTGATCCACTCTTCAGATTTTGGACCTCGAGCTGTCCGACTTGGAGCCGGAGATCAGCAGCGAGGTGGAGGCTGCCGAGCATCTGGTGAACCCCCGACCTGACGATGTTCCTCCGCAGCTCCTACTGGCTCTGGAAAAAGATGGGCGGAGCTTGGCTCGAGCATACGAGGCGGCTAAAGTTCTCTCCAAGAGCGTTCTGCAAATTCTGAGAGACGTCAGAGACTCGCGCGAGGTACGGAGGACTGTGGTGCTGATGCTGCGAGGCCGAATGTCACCACACCGGTGTTTACACTCGTTTGTTTGTTTTTTCAGAGTGCAGTAACAGCTGAGCACCAGCTGTTGGGACAAAGAGTGGACGAGTTGCTGCTGTGGCTCAAGGAGACAGAGGCTCAGATGGACGGAGGGACGGAGACGACAGAGGACACCCGGGACCAAACTGGACATCAGCTGAACGTCTGCAAGGTGAGCTGAAGCGAAGGAAACGGTTAAATGAGTTCCAATTTAGGTTAATTGATCGTCATAAAAAAATTTATGCTTTTGTTAGAAATTGTCTAATTATTAATATTAATATTTTTTATTTATTCAGGTTAAAATTTAGTAATTAAAAAAATTTATTTAATGTAAAAAAAAATTGGTTCATTTTTATATATTTAGTTTTTACTTTATTTTACAAACCATGCTTTTCAAACTTTATAAATTAATAAAAAATATAAAATATATATAAATAAAGAATAGCTCATCTTTTTTATTTTTGCTTGTAATTGTGCACTTTTAATATTTTTCTTGTAATTTAACGTTATTTAAATATACTTTAAAATTTTGGAAATACACGTAGATTTTTTTTTACTAATTAA
>JARVJN010000813.1:30147992-30161971 GCA_031763805.1 Argolebias nigripinnis | reverse complement strand
GTAGCAGGTCGCTTTCGTAAATGAGCCTTCGAGGCTCAATGAGATTTACCTGACTAAATAAAGGTTGAATGAATTAGCTGTACATTTTATCCAACTCATTTCTTTTTTTGGTCTCATTTTATTTTGTTTAGCATTACTTGACAGTTTATTTGGCAAACTGTCTCAATGTATTTGGACAATTTCAGGGGTAAGTAAATATGAAAAATCAGCAGAGGGGAAAAACTGTGCACATTTTATTTATCATCTACTTGGGCAACTACTATACAAAGTATCACAAATTCTTCAGAAGAACTAACTGCATGCAGTGTGGAAAAGTGAAACAAAAGTAGTAACTGACCCTGGCCTGAGACAAGATGGCTGCAGCCTGAGCTTCCTGTGCAGATGCAACAGGACCCTTTTCACCTCCACTCTGACCAAAACGGAACTGCAAAAAAAAAAAAAAAAAAAAAAAGATAATCAATGGCACTGACTAATTCAGTAAATAATATACAAATGGAAACAAATTCAAATTATAACCTGAGCTAATTTAAAAAAGAACAAAAAGTAACTTCGTTCATGAGCAGTGGCTGAAAAACTCTGCTTACTAGTTTTTGTTTGTGTGGTCATTATTTATATATCAAAGAAAAGCTCATATATAGCTTAAGCTCATAGAGCAGCTATATGTACTAAAATACAGAATTAAACGTAATATTTAAGGGGCCAGTGTAATATCTTAAAAACGTGCATTAAATAAAACAAACAGAAACATTTGTTCTCATTTAGAAACAATCTACTGTATTTCTAACAAAGGGTCAAAGGTTAAGGGTGACTCACAGGCAGCATGACTGAGGTTCCAGGAGGTCCAGGAACTCCATCAGCCCCAGGCAGACCAGCCCTACCAGGAGGACCCTACACAATGAAAATAAGAAGTGATAAAGCAGACAGGTATAAAGAAGACAGATACTCTTGTAAATATAAATTGCAAAAAAAAAAAAAAAATTCAGAATGACTGATGCACATAATATGCACTTCATAAAAGAAGGTGGAAAAATTACCCTCTCTCCAGGGTCACCCACAGAACCAGGAGGTCCTGAAGGGCCAGAAGGTCCGGAAGGCCCCTGAGAAAGGAAGAAAAATAACTTGGCAACTAAGGAATACAAAGAACGACATATATAATCTTAATTTTTGTAATTTTTCACACAAAAAAAATAAAAATAAATAAATGTAATTTACTTACAGCAGGTCCTTCAGGCCCTGGAGGACCTTCAATCAGCATTCCCTGAAACAGGCATAATAACGTTAAGCTGCTCAATATGACAATAAATAAATAAATAAAATTAAAAGAATGTCCAAATCCACTCAATAATCAGTACTCCAAGAATTAGAATACTTTGAAATATAATCAGAGTTAAAAAAAAATACTGTGACAAATTAATGCAAAGAAGAAGAAAAAACCTTTTTTTTTTTCTTTTTTTTTTTTTTGAGATATTATTAAACAAAATAAACATGTTTAGTGCTTTTGCTGATCTTTAGGAGAAAAAAACTGTGGACTTTCATTAACAATAAATACTTTTTACTGGCTCCTTTAAAATCCAGAACACAATATATATTATTGCTTTTAACAGGTGAAAGTTTTTTTTTATATTTTATATTTCAAAATTAGCCAAACCAAATACAACTGATTCTATAAAGTGTCTTAAAGGCAATAAGTAACTCACAGGTTCTAAGACAGCAGGTTCTCCTTTTTCTCCTTTCTGGCCGCTAACGGTGGCCTGAGGAAAACACACAAGTGTCCAGGAATAAAGTGAAGTCATTATACAGGCACTTAACATTTAAACTGCAAAATTATAGCCATTGAAAGTAAACATCAACATGCACAGAGAAAGCTAATACCACAGTAACCTACATTTTAATAAAGTGTTTAAATCAAAGTGATGAAAAAATTACAACCTGTTTTGTTTGTGAATGTTGCAAAAGCTTTCCTTCTCATTATTTGGTTCTCCACACTGCTGGTCCATTACTTTTATACACTTTTAGCATAAATACAAGCCAACCAAGATTAGCATTACTAAATAAAGCCATACACTGAAAAAATGTCACTAAAGACTGTTTTAACTTCCAAATGCCCATTGTTTCAGTGTATGTAAGAGTTACTGCCTACATTAATTACTGTAGGTTCTTGAACAACTGGTAACAACTAAAGCAATCTTCTCAATGTCCTAAGTTGCTTACGATGCATTTTAAAAATAAAATCAGTTTCAAACACCAAAATGACTTCTAGGTCTTGAAATAAATTAAATTGTTCCTCTTTGATCGAGCTTGCCTGATACAGAACTGAAAACTACAAATGAAATGTTTTAGAATGATAGTCATTGTAAATTTAGGGATATTAAACTGATGCTGTTAATGCCAGTACAGCTTTTAGAATAACTTTTTTTCTTAAATTATTTGGTCTGAATTGTTAAAACAAAAACACAACAAATAATAAAAATACCTCTCAGTATTGGTCTGTGGTAGATAGCAAACTTAGGTTTTATATGAGGACTCTGAATACAGTCAGGTGAAGTTTAGCATTCAGAGTTGGTTGAAACTGATTTTTATTTTTGCCTCAGAAGCAAAATTACTTACGCCTCCCTCATCCGTCACAGCGGACAAGGCGGGCCCCATGTAGGCATCAACCTCTCCAGTTTCTGGTAAAGGGTCACTGTAGTCTCTGTAGGCATAGTCGTATTCCTTAAGGCCCACATCTCCAGTCACATACTCCTCAGTGAAGACTTCTTCATTCACACCGCCTGCTTTGGTGGCATCTACTTCTTCTCCCACCAAGGCTGGTTCCACCTGGGGCTATGATGGGTTTATTAAAGCCGCAAAGGGACAGATAGAGAAGCCCGAAAAAAGAATCCAAGAGGAAAAATAAGGTTGCAGGAGAAGTAACAGTAAGAAGATAAACATTAAGGAAAAGGGTTAGTAAAAATGTAAAATCAAGGGAGAGAGCAAGAAGGGAGCATATAAAAAATAAGTCTTACCTTTTGCAAATATACAGAAACATTGGAATAAAAAAAGACATATCGCAGACTTCAGACTCTGAGTCCTTAATGTTGTTGATCCAGCAGATTTATTCTGCTGTTCTAAATCTTTTGTTCATCGTCTGATACTTCACTTATAACTGCAGGTTTTCACCAAAGCACCTTATTATCAGCTCTGTGAGTAAATAAATATATTTTACAAGTTTGCATGAAAAATGCTAGTCTGTGCTCAAGAATTTTCTTTCATAAGGTTTATGAAATCACAAAACTGATAATACCACACTTTGTAAAAACATGTGCTATGTACTATACTAGGCAAAGCAAATACTATAGTATCTTACTTACGTACTTACCATTCAAGTTATAAGAACTAATATGAATCCAGGGGGAATGAATGATTCCTATTTTCTATAAAAGCCTGTAATGCTTTTGGCAAAGTAGCTTTCATATTATTAAAGATTTCTCCAAAGAACCAAAACATTTTAACATCAAAAATTGAAAACAAAACCAAGTTAATAAAGTCATCTAACATAAGTAAATCTGCAACAGATGTTTGATGTAAATCTAACTGAACACATCAAAACTATAGTATATTAATTTTCAAATTCTGGAAATAAAGATTATGAAGTAGCCTTTAAGAATAACTAATGTACTCTAGTTAGGCTAAAAATGTTTTTCAAACATGAATGCATATTTTTCATATTTTATTTCTAAAGACAAAAGTGCATATCAAACATTCCTATGTGGATCTGTTTTTCACAAGATTTTTGTTCTTATCCCAAGAATCTTGAGATGAGAACAAAAGAGAAATCTTGTTGATAGAGAAAAGAGAGCAACATAAAAATGTTTGGATGCAAGCAGATGAATATGGTACATTATTTTACGACAGTTTCATCTTGCTTTGTGGCATTAATGCCAAAGTCACAGGGATGTGAGGTTAGAAGAGTATAAAGAGGGATACAGAGCTCTCACTACTTTGTTAAACTACAAAGACTGGGCTCACCATCATACAGGTATTATACAATTTTTATTTGAAGATGGAAATCTCTTGAGTTTACTTCTATGTTGTTGTGTTTCACTGCACTAATCACTTTATCCAATCTAAAGCAAATCTCTCAGATTTATCATACACATAAAAATAAAGTAAATTCTATCCATCCATTTGGCCTTTTTTGACTTGAAATGTGTCACTGATCAGTGTGTCAATTTTATTTTGTTTTTTTACCTGTACAGGTATCTCTTCTTGTCCAATCACCTCACCCTCTGGATGTGGAACCATCTCCTCATAGTAATAATCGGTCTCTGTAGGGGTGTGGCCAGCCTCAGAATATTCAGTGTCTACATCCTGATTGGTCAGGTTGACAGGAAGTGGCGAACGGGGAGAAAGTAAAAAGATTTGATTGAGAGAGCAGTGTTAGTTCACGGTCTGCTCGTAGGCGATGATAAGTAAAAAGAAGAAAATGGAATGCAAAATAAAATTGCGGTTGCCAGAAGCACTGGCAACCGCAATTTTAAACCTGCAAAGAACCATTTTAGAAAAGAAATTTCAAATGCAGTAATTGTACAATTATCAATGACTATACATTTTGCCTGATGCAAGATTTGAAAAGTCATTGACAAATTTTTGCTGAGATTTCTTTTCATGATATTGTTAACCCCATTTTTGCTTTTGAAATCTCACAAGCCAAGACACAGAGGGTGAAGAATGCTCATATATGAAGTAGGATCAAAAGCATCTATTCATCCCATAAGATGAAAATATAGTTTGATGCTTTGGGATGTCTAGTTTCACCCAAGACTAGAAAACAAATGCAACATTTATCAACAGCCTCACAGAATACAAAATAATTAATGCAATGCTTTTTTAGAAGAATCAACTTATGACCATTAAATTAACCTTTTTTTAATCTTAACAAAGGTTAGCATTATATTACAATGACATGAAACCAGGCTTAGTTTGTTTTTATGTTCTGTGAAGCTGTTTTATTCATATTTGATAAAGATTTGACAAAAAACAAACAAACAAACAAGGAGATAGATACTGTAACAGAAAGTAGAAACAGATACTTGAATGTGAGATAGTGACTTAGGCAAGAAATGTTTTGCTGCACGTGCAAAGTGCAATATTATTTCTAGTTTCTTGGTGAGGCTTATGAACCATAGAAATCCATGCTCATTTATTTGACTCATACATTGTTTCCATAAAAAAACTGAGCTCAAGTTCATGATCCAGTTTTAGTATAAAGTTAGGTAAATATTAGCAAAACTGTACATTTAGCCATGCTTGAATTTGCGCAGACTGAACATATCATAAGAAGAGGTTTGAACCTCTTCAGAAAGATATGATATATAAGAAAACGATGAGATGGAAGTCTGCTAGGCAAATTAGTATGAATCAACTTCCATTCTGATGACCAGCTTGAGTATCATCAAGGATTTGCATCAAAATTTATATTGTTAGCCACCTAAACAGATTAAACTCGTAAAAATACAAAAAGAAAAAGTTTCACAAAAATTTTGTTGCAGATCTGGATGATGGACTGTACTGGTAAAGAGACTGGAAGGGTGGGGCATACATATCCAGGCATTTAGACCCAAACATGAACCCTCATGTTGTACCTGTTGATAACCGTTGGTTCTCTTAGCTGGGACTGCAGTTCCACTTAGTTGAGTCTTGCCAAACGGTGGGAAAGGTTTGTGTTGGGATTTAATGTTTGTGTCCATTATTTTGGATTTTGTGGATTTGTGCTGAGTCGGCTGGACAGGGGCAAGTGTTGGAGTGGAAAACTTTTTGGTTGTTGGTTTAAGCACAGTTTTAGTTGTAGTCATCTCTTTAAACTCTGCCTTCCCTTGGACTTTTGTTATAGAAGCTTTGGTGGCAGCAGCTTTTGTAACTTTTGTAGGTTCTGGTTTAGACGACTTTGTGGGTTTAGGTGCTTTATTAACTCCTACAGGTGACTTAGTTGCACTATTCACAGTCTTTGTAGTGGTTTTAGTTTTTTCTTTATTTCCAGTCCCTTTATTGCTGTTTGTTTTAGCCGCACCATTGACTTTATTCCCAGTTTTGCCATTTCCATTCACCTTAGACCCAACAGTGGCTTTTCCATTTCCACTGACTTTTTTCTCTGTTGGGGATTTTCCATTTCCATTTACTTTCTTTTCAGGGACAATCTTGCCATTGCTGTTTGCTTTTGTTGCACCATTTGGTTTCTTGCCATTCTTAGCTGGAGCGGTTGTGGGTTTGGATTTTGCTGTTGCTGTTGGTTTGATCTTAGACAAAAGGAGTTCTGCTGCAGTGGGTTTTGCTTTAGACGGCTTGGCTGCAGAAGACTTGGAAGCTTTGGTAGGCATAGCCGGCTTGACAACCAGTTTGTACGGTCCGATCTTGGCTGTCTTAGCTGGAGTTGGTTTAGCTTTGACAAGAGTGGATTTAGTAGGAGCTTTTCCATCTAGTGCCTTCTTCTAATATCCACAATTATTATTTGGTTGAATTGTTTAGTATGTAGAAGGGCACATTGGTAAAGACACATAGATAGGGTAGAAGACAACGATACACAAAGGGGTTGGGAAGGAGATAAAACACACAAACAAGGGATTGACAGAAAGAGAGAAAGAGACAAGAGTGGATGTTTTGAGATACAGTATAGTGACATAAAGATGGCTAAGGCTTGGACGGTTTTTACTGAGACTGTGCAGGCATTACTGGATACAGCACAAAAACAAGTTACAAAATAAATACTTAATACAATCAACAAGACATCTTAAATTATTTACTACCAACATATTTACTGGGATTTTGCTGTTTTCTCCAGTAATGCCATTCCCATTATTACATGACAAAGCAGCATCTTTGTTCTAACAGGAACTGGAGGCCATGGTTTAGTAGAGGCACTGAGGGGTCAGGTAAAGCTGGCTGTTTAATACACACATACAAAGAATGTAAACAAAGTCACACAAACACACAAAAACATACACAGAACTGTGCACTGACCTTCTGTGTTATAATGCACTAAACAGTCCAACTGAAAAACAGAAGGTTTTTGCTGTAAAGCCATGCAAAGAAAATAACTGATGTTAGTCTGGCGTTCAAATCAATGTTAGCCATATAATAATCCCAAAATGTGGAAAATAAATCATAAAATGCAAATTTTTAGAAATCATACCACTGCGATTAAAACACATGCAAAGAAAATGAAAAACAGCTTAAAAAAACAACAAGAAAACAACACATGAAATAAAAGCAAGCCTTTAAGGCAAATATACACTCCATAGGTGTAATACAAAACTGAAATAGATCTTATTGAGATATGTTGTAGCATACACACATGCCATACAAACCTCTGGAGTTTAACCATGCATTGAAGATTTATGTTTAAACGGTACATTGAAATATAATTTATTTTAAATAGATGATACAAAAGTGCAGCAAGTGCATGCAATTACCAAAATTCTTCAAAAATAATTAAGTGATCAGGCAAATAACAGGACAACAACAATATTTGATCAAACACTTGCAAATCTCACAAATAATTGTGTTAAAAACTGGAAACCCAATTAGGTAAGGTTTATCATCAAAGAACATGCAAGGAAGGACAGGAAATAAAAATACACCAGAAAAAAAAAACTAAGTATTAGCCCCTTCTTTCTTTTGATTATAAACTGAATATCCAATATGTCACATACTTAATCTAGTATTGTTAGAATAAGGAAGATCAAATTAATACTTATATTCACTAGGCTTACATTCAAAAATAGTCAAAGATCAAACAACTAATCTATATAAATCCTCTTGTTGATATATTATTGTCAACAGACCTGGAAACAACACAGACTAATTTAAATTATTTAATCACTTATGCAGTCAAACCTGAAAAACATTTTCAGTCTTTTTTATAAAAAAGCTTTTTATTTAGATATATAAAGTTGAAAAGAAGAAGACAAACATCTGAAGTACAAGAGAGAACTGAAACATACTGTACCTGAAGGAGTATTGGAAAATAAAGAAATAAAATGCATGTGTGTAAGATAACACAGCTGGACCTACACTACCCCCAGTGCCCCCGCTTGGCCACGTGAATTTACATAAAAATATGACACCATGTAAATAACATAAAAGACAAAATTATCACAAGGAGCAACGGGACTCTTTTGTGACACAGAGGATGGAAATACATTAAAATCAATGTGTATGAGGTCATTCTAAATTAACAAAAAGGTGAGGTGTAAAATAAAAAACAGAGGTATAGAGTGATAAGATGAGAGGCACACAGTTTGTAAAAAGTGAAAATG
Organism: Argolebias nigripinnis; assembly: GCA_031763805.1. Taxonomy (NCBI): domain Eukaryota; kingdom Metazoa; phylum Chordata; class Actinopteri; order Cyprinodontiformes; family Rivulidae; genus Argolebias; species Argolebias nigripinnis. The sequence continues at coordinate 30,153,677 of JARVJN010000813.1, read as the reverse complement.
TTAAAATTTTATACAAGTTTTTAATTATCTATATATATTTAGCAAATACTGTTTGTAAATTTGCATTATATTCCAATGATAATATATAATGATTAATTGTAGTAATGTTATTGTTTTAATACCCCTCTCATTTCCTCATTCCTCTTTCCTTCCACAAAACCAAATTGTGTCTTCCATCTCTCTTGTTCCCACTTTACCTGGCTGTGTTCTCCAGGTTGGGGAGAAGAGGATGCAGAAGAAGAGGGATGGCCTGTTGTTTCCTCATAATAATAATAATAATAATAATAATAATAATAATAATAATAATAATAATAATAACAATAATAACAATAATAATAATAATAATAGGAGTATTCATGGTCATCCTGCTCCTCATCAAAGTACAGAAAGAAAATAAATCATGGAGGGATTGTTTGGTTAGAAGGAACAAAAAGGGTTGAGCTGCAGGAGGATACATGAAAGCAAGACAAAGGAGAATTAAAGACAGGTTTCTAATGCATAAGAGGAATAAAAGAATAAAAGAGCAAAATGTACAATTTTGCAAGACTGCAATAGACAGCAATAAGAGGTATTTACAAATGTGAAGCTTTTATTTCTCACAGTCTGTCCAGCTTTGTTAATATTAAAAATGTTTACAGATGAGAAAACTAGCAAAAATAAAATAATCTGGAAAAGCTAATGAATATAACAACTGGTTTATATTTATTCAAAAAGCATTCATCTTAACAGTATCAACATAACAACTACAAATGTTAGGTGCTCTCTATAAACCAACATTTATACTGATTTAGATCAAACATGAAAGCTTATAAAATATTAAGTGATTCAAAAGTTTGAACACAGATCAAGTTTATGCGGTTATAACTTTGTGATAAAGCTGATGTTAGGGGAATGTCAGCTCCCGGTTTTCAAAACCTAGTATGGGTGTATTGTGCACAGTCAGTCTCAGTAAGAAGAAAGGTTCCACCTTAGCCAAAATCTTTTATGCCAAAATTTAACCAGAAAATCTATCAACATTTTATTTCCATGTTTTATGTGCTCAACAGGTTCTTTTTATTTGAATCTATTGAAACAAAACAGGAAAATACATTAATATGTTATTGTATCATCCTTTTCCCCCTACCTTTCTGTGTTCTGTGACAGTACAGTAGAAAACAGTGACAACCCACTGCTGAAAGTGTATACCATGACAAACTATGTCCATTTTAGAGGAGCAGAGGAATATGACAATGCCTCTGCCTTTTTAAAGACCACAGGGACACATAGATTGTGAAGGTGAGGGAGAAATTGGATGGATACAATCTGTTGCTGATGACTACGATGCATGAAAAAGACAGAAAGGGAAAGCAGGACTTTGATGGCATTATTAGCTGGCTGAATCTGAACCTGAGGACTTTGTTCCAGAAGTCTGATGCTTTTGAGAATGTAACTCAAAAGGAAGCAATTACGGTAGTACCCAAGATGAAAACTATGTTTAGAATAAACATCTCTGAAAATCTGATGGTGATAAACATTTGGTGTACAATCTCATATTTTACTGATAGTACACACTAAATATTTTTCTCTCCAGTATTTGCCTGACCTGATGACACAATATTTATCTTTTGATTCAGGAATAAAAAAGCTAATTAAAAAAAAAGTAAATCCAATTACCGGTAACTGATCTAGTATTTAAATTTTCTCTAAGTGGTTGATTTATGAGAAGAATGTAGGAAAAGGAGAAGAAATTTTAAACAAAGTCCACAGATTCTGATTGGGCCAGCTTTAATGGAGCTACAGATGAACGTAAATTGTTTGGTTTTAAAGCATACAGACCAGTGTAAGTCAAAGGTTCGCTCTCTGTGTAGGGCATACTATCTATCAGCCTTGAAAATTCTAATTTGATTTACATGTGGTGGTGTGCTTCTTTGTTAAAAAAATTATAGGAAATCAAAGAAGGTGTAAATAATTACTGTACCCTGCAAAATCTCGTATGAACCTGGTGTGTGGTGTTACTCACGTATGTGTTGGGGTCCTGTGCCTGGGTCTTGGGAAGAGGGGAGTCACAGTCAGGGCTGTAATGTTCACAGAAGTCATAGGCTGCCTGAGGGTTGGAGGCAATTAACAGCTGCTGAATGTCTCCCTGTGGATAAAAGAAGATACAAGCACAACTTTCATAAAACTTCACACACAGCTATTCCAGAGCATACACTTTTCTTACAGAGACTTTGTAGAAACAGGATGTAACAGCAGAAGGTACAGCCAGAATATGCTGGATTAAAATTCTGACCTGGAAAACTTCCTCATCAAGCAGACGAGCTCCAAACACTGTAATACCATTGGTGTCAACAACAGCGTTATTGCCACGGGGCAGAGGCCGGGTCATCTTCTTTTTGCAGTCCAGCAGCAGTGTCACATTTTTCTTGGAAACAGAGAAAGCAATGCGATGCCACCTAGAGACAAATAGAAGGAAACACAGGCAAACATACATACAATGACTTCTTCAACCATAAATATATCACCCAAATCACAAATAATTTTCACAAACATGCACAAAATCACTATTTCTAACCACCCACATGACCACAATCATAATCTACACCAGTCACAAACTGGTTGTTGCTGGTTACTGACTTGCCATCAGCCAGGTTGATGCCTTTGAAAAGTGGGTAATCCTCGGGAGCTGGTTTGCCGTTCTGGTCCTCATACAGAAAAACAGGTGAGCGTCCAAGTTCAATGCCCAATTGCTGGATGCCCTGCTCGCTGTAGATAGAGAGGAGGAAGGCTTGGAGACCAGCTTGGGGTTTGATTAGAGTCATGATGGAGAAGTTCTCTGGGAAACGGCCTATAGAAGGAAATACAGATAATGAAACAACAACAAAAAAACATTTATTTGCTAAACATTTACCACTTATAGAATGATTTGTGGGTGTTTTTGTTAAGTAGGTAAGAAGAAGGACATTATAAAATTGAAGTGTGTATACATTTGTGCTGTAGTAAGACAATGGACTGTATGGCTCAAACATTCTAGCAAACCTTTTTTATAAAGGAAAATAAGAAACACAAGAAAATTTAATGCAAAAATATAGGCGTCAAGAAAAATAAAAGCAAAAAAGTGGTGGTTGGCAAACAAAACTGTAAGGTAAGCAGCAGAAGAGCTAGTCAACACTAATGTTAAAATTAAAGTGAAGGGGAAAATCCATCAGGATTAACATACATCATCAGATTGTGAAGCTGGCATTAAGATGTGAGCTTATAATAGCAGGTAGGCACAGGTGGATAAAGAATGTTAAACAGAACACAGACCCCCACAAAAAATCCGGTTTGGTTTAGGATTACTTTTTAACTACGTAAGTGGTACTTTCTGTATTCTTTTCTCACCCCAACGAGTCAAACGAAATTCTCAACCTTCTACACAATTAACACAATTTTTATACAACAGCAAAATGATTATACTTAGTATAGGGCACAAACAGCCTCACTAAGTTAGTTTAAAATACATTCAGAAGTCATAAATATAATTTACCTGCATTATATGCAAATCTTACTAAAACTTTACATGATTATTCATAAAGAAAAATACTATACGTACTACAACATCTGGGGAGTCATCGAAATTCATTTCAGTAGCATTTTAGCTAACTTTAGCATATTAGCGTTCGTTAGCGAAAGGTAATTTAAAATGTTTGTATCCGCTCATTTTTGTTATTTCAGAACACATTTGCAAAGTTTAAAGCATATATTTACCAGCGGCAGAGTAAAATTTTCTTATTTTCCATTCTTATTCAAATTAAATATAAAATTAACATATGAAATTAGCCTGCTCTGAAGTTGCCATGGTTACCGACGTGCTCTTCTTCTGTGGTTCATAAAAGTGTAGATGAAAGAAATTTTGAATGATTGGTTTTAAAGTGTTTTTAAAAACCTATCCTTACAACTTCCACTATAAAATGAAAACAATACAAGAATAAATGTTTTGATTTATAAAAAAAATTACACTTAATGCTACACTTGTTAAAATTTGACTGAGATAATTTATATTTCCTAAGGAAGGACAGCCAGAAAATAAAACGGTCCTTTTTGCTTTAATAATAGTCTATGATTTATTTATAATTAATGTTCATGTTTTCTATGATGGTGTGTCATGAAAATGAACTTTGTTGTCAAGAAGGTGCTTATTTTAAGTTGGAAAAATGTTGTGTTTAATGTTATGTGGGTTTAAAAAAACCTAAACTATTGTACAATAAAAATTACAACATAAAAATGCAATGAAAAAGCACAGATAATAACTTTTTATGTGAAATTACAAAACTTATATTTATTCATTCATTCAACCTTTATTTAGACAGGTTAATCCCATTGAGCCTCGAGGACTCATTTACAAGAGAGACCTGGTTACAAACAAAGAATGATGACCACAGCAACAGTAGATTTTCCTTGGACAATCAACAACAGACAATCATAAGAGAGACATACAGATTTATTTATTTATTTATTTATTTAATTATTTATTTATTTATTTATTAGAACTTTTGAGGCCTTAGGTTAAAACATCCTAATAACCAAGAAAAAAAGCAATTTGTTTCTGCATACATGTATTTTATGTGTGGAAATAATAATACTGCTTATCTGTTTATTCATTCGTATTATGATTATGATTATTTATTTATTTATTTTAGTTGAGTTCAGAGCATGCTTCAATAAGATTAAAGGGAGAAAAATGTGCTCTGATGTTTAGAACACTAAATAAACAGTGTGGTCTTCATAAAACCACAAATTTATTCAAGCTAAGACCTACCCGAGAAGAGCTGCTTGGTGGGGGCAGAGACCTGGGCCTTCTTGGTGAAACGGAAAGCATGGTCGGGGCTGCTGGAGCGACGAGATGTGCAAAAGCCTGGGACTTTCTTCACACCTTCAGGTAGCGTGTGAACCTGAAGAGCTCGTAACACATCCACTGGATCTGATAAAGAAGAAAAACAAGTCAAGAAATTCATTACATTGCTTCACAAGTAAATCTTTTAAATATATGTTATTCAGCTGAAACACAACCCTTGTATAAGTTCATTTTTGCATATGGTACTGAACAGATTAAGGATATCATTTAATGATTTAATTATGGAGTAACTGTTGCCAACAAGTTTGGCATTTTACAAATCTTGCTTTGAATAAAATTTATCTTAAGAATGATCTTAAATATTCTTGCAGAATGGTAGAGAAGGTGTCCAGTGTACATTTAGGTATACTGTAAGAAAGAAAGCACTATGTTGGAGCAGATGGGCAATAGTCCAAACAACATACAGTATTTGAACCACCAGTGTAGGGTGGGTACAGCAAAGCTCAGTTTACATCAGAACAGAGACTGCGCTCTCTGTTCTGCTCACATTTTTAAGCAGCTGGAACAAGTGGCTGTTGATGTGAAACTGCTGAGTCAAATAAAGATTTCGTTGACATCACATAATTATTTCACAGCCCAATTTCACATCTACGAACAATCAACAATACTGAAATCCACACAAGCTTCAATGATGCATATACACCTTAACATATAGCACAGACACACAAAGCAGGCAGACCAACATCCTGTCGTCACATTCACACACCGAGGTGAACCAGTCTGTTTCTCTGCCTTCAGTCTGAACTGTGAACTCAACCTTTCTCCGATTGCTCCAAGAGGCAGTGTGGCTGTTTGTCACACTTCAGGTAAAA
>JARVJN010000813.1:30128217-30141924 GCA_031763805.1 Argolebias nigripinnis | reverse complement strand
ACTTACTTACTTACTTACTTACTTACTTACTTACTTACTTACTTACTTACTTACTTACTTACTTACTTACTTACGTACTTACGTACTTACTTACTTACTTACTTAATTACTTACTTACTTACTTACTTACTTACTTACTTACTGTACTTATTTACTTACTTATACTTATTTACTTACTTATTTACTTACTTACTTACATTCTTGTAGTTATTTTTGCTCTTGCTCAATTAGTTTGTGTTCAGACACATTCTATTTTACAGGTAATAATTATAAATAAACTTTAGTTAGAATGCTACCACTTCTTTAAGCTTAATTTTAAAAATGTTTTTAAAAAAGTTTATTGTATGTTGTCTTTCTGGCTGTTTTTTTTTAGGATGTTTCTGTATCTTTAACCCAAAGCATGCTGGGAAACTCAGCAGTTAACCAGATCAATTTTGAAATTAGTATAAATTCAATATAGAGCCAAGTCACAACAGAAGTCATCTCATGGCACTGAACAGGAAAAATGTAGAGATTAATTTAAAAGTGAATTGTTTTCTTAGAACAATATTAGATACAGCTCTAAATTGCTGAAGTACAAAGGTAAAAAAATGAATGATAAGTTTCACTACAATTCTTGATTTTAAAGAATACCATTTGACACTAAATGTCCTGATGCTGCTCAATAATCCAGATAAATCTAACAAGGTTGAGTCAGGTCCTCTGGACGGGTTCTTCTTTGTTGAAATATTTCATCATTTATTTATTTAGACTTCTTCAGTTGGCACAGACTGACTCACAGGGAACAGGTGCCTTTCTAACAGCATCACTGTGCGAGAGGTGGGGGACACCCTGGACAGTGCCCAAGTCCACCACGGACCACACAGAGACACATGACACAAACAGCCATTCACACTCTCACACACCCAGGGGCAATTTTAGATTTACCCATGAACCAAACATGCAGGTTTTTGTTCTGTGGGAGGAAATCAGAGTACCTGGAGAAAACCTGCATCTGCACAAACATCTGGAAACAAGATGCACATTGAGATTTTATATCAAAACACACAGCTGGCCTCTGCGACCTCCTGCATAACCTTCCAGCAAAATAACAGTGACTGGGAATAGCTTTCCACACAGACAGCCTGTCATTATGAAGTTGGCACGCTCGCCTGCCATCACTGTACATCCTCCACTGAAACAGACAGTCTGGAAGGAATAACGATCCTCACAAACAAACCACTAAATCATCCCTCGTAAAACTTAGGAAAAGGGCGAAACGACTCATTCTGTTCCTTCATGTCTGCGTTGCTAATGTGGTTTTGTCTAAAAGATGCTTCTCAAAGTTTACATTTTGTGGGAATGTCGTGCCTTAAAACCAAGGCCTGGAGGTGTTAAATCATATTTCAGTTTTGACTTCTGGGTGTTTTCTCCTTACAACCACCGTCTGAGTTTTAATTTGATGGATGGATCCACAAAATGATTGACAGTAAATGTGTTAAGCAATGTGTTACTGAGCTGAAAAGACACTTCATCAGTCCTGAAAGAGGCTCTGTGAGTGAGGAAACTGTTTTATCTTTTAAACTTAATGTCAGAGACAGTGAGAGGAAATCTAAAATGAGAAGAAAATCCCATAATCATTTAATTGAGTTAGCAGTTAGTCATGCCGGCAGTTACACATTCAGCTTTCCGTTTTGGTAAAGTGTGTAAACTGGCAGACATTAATTGGCAACAAAAACCAGTTTGTTTGCCATGAACTTTGTGTTCCAGCAGCCTGTTTTAGGATGATTCAACAACCAACACACCCCTTTTGTACGAGACTTTGTTAAATTTAGAGTTGAGCTTTATGAAGGTTTATAAATCCTGGCATAGGTGAAGTAATCTGAGTGTAGAATGAAAGCAAAAGGAAAACAGCTATTTGGTAACTTAAAAAATTGCTCTTAATTTTTTAAGTTCTTGTCAAAGTAAATCATAATGTTGATGTTTACAATGTTTCAAATTTGTACTATAGTGATAAATTGATGAACAAAAGCACCTGATTGGCAGAGATCACAAAACAGGACAGTAAAATTTTGTTTTACATTTAGCTGATGTGTTATGTTAATGAGCAAATAGTTGTCATTAAACACTTTCGAGGGTACAGCTGAATGACCAGGGGACCAATAGATCTACTGTCTACTGAAATGGGACACCTTACCATGCATCAGGAGTTTCTGACCTTGAATGGGAAGAAAAAAACAAAACTGAGCTACAGTGTAAGTCTTAGGGCACATATGTCAAACTCAAGGCCCGGGGGCCAAATGTGGCCATCGTTGACATCTTATCTGGCCCCAAGATGTTATTTTAATTGTAAAATACTTTTTTCACTTGAATTCTTTCAGTAATCTTTGATTATGATGTCAAAAGTACACATCTAATGAGACCAAACAAACACTTTTTGAGGAACCTGCAGCCAAGAAAAGGTGTTTGGTATCTAACTTGAGTTAATGTAGATTCTGAAACTGGCCATTAGTTTGGAAAAGGTTTTAACATGAGAAATTGAAGGAATATGGATTAGACTTTAAACTTGGCTAAAACAAAAAAAAACTGAAATCAGTATGCATGTGAATCACTAAATCCACGTGGTTCCCTGAGAAAAGGATGATGAAGCAGTGGAAACACAATAGTACACGGTTAAAGATGTCAGTGTAAGTCACACCAGCAGAAGACTAAAATGCCACACATTCCCATCCCAGGACCGAGCTGTTGCTCTGCCTCCACCACGTATAGTAGCTCTATTCACCGGCACCGACACAGAATGAGAGCGACGGCAGGGTTGTGTCATGTTATGTTTAGCCAGACGGAGACAGACTGCCCTTTGAGAACCTCTCTGCTTTAAAATGAGGTTAAGGAACATCCATGTCAAGAAAATATGGCCCTCTGATTTTCTCCTCCGTGGAACAAACCCCAGCTTTCATGCCTTTCTGGGCCCGCAGCTTTCTGGATAATGGCTTCACCTCGTCCTGTCCTCCTCCCCTTTCTTCATTCTCTCAGAGAAGAACAAATAAACATGTGACATTCTGACCACTTATTTCTCTAAATAGGTTTTTCACTGCCTGGGTGGGGCGCTGTCACAATTTACACCCACATCTGCTTCTGCACCATAGTGCACGCTCACACTGTGCATGCATTTGCCCAGTGCTCCGGATCAATGCAGGAACAGAGACATGGACACAAGATAACAGATGAGTAATTAAACACTGATTCCTTCATGCAAACCAAACACTGCTTCTTTAAGCATCCTTTAAGTTAAGAGATGTAGTCTGCTCGACGTGCAGCACACAGAAGCACATTCACGCAGATGAAGCATACATTTCCACACCCCGAGCTGCGAGAAAACATCCATAGCTTACGAATACACAAACACAACTGTACAAAGCACACATAGATGTGAAGACACTATAAGCTTTCACTCCTGAACCCCTGCCACGGAGGTGCTCTGCCGCATAGCTGCCTATTCATAAAGAGCAAAAGTGTCTCTGGCTTTCACCTCCTGATTACACACAGGAGACCACAGGAAGGTGCAGCTGCCCAATATCAAGCTGAACATGTTGCCAGAAATACCAATACAAATAATTTACAAACAATTCTAACTGTGCAATTTATAGCAATTGTCCACAAACTATCCAAACTAACTAAAACCTTATAACGTCTAAAGAAAATATTGTATTTTTCTAAGAAAATTGACATGAAAAAAAAAAGCTTCATGATTAAAATCGACACGACGTCTACACATCCATTACAGTCTGACAAGAAGTTTACTTAGAATTGTCAAAAGGAGCTCATATAATGGAATAAAGATAATTTAGTTGAGTTTGCTGAAAAATGTGACCAGCTAGGTTGAACTGATGAAGACTCAGGTGAAGAGGATCAAGAATAAATGGGTTCTCTGTGTCAGACACAGCTCAAAGACAACTAGTGGTGTGTCAGGGAACTACACTGCAGGGCCACTATTCTACTGTACAGCCCGTGGGAAGTGAGAGGACAGGAGGGTAAAACATATGTAATCATAAATTAAAGTAATTCAGATCATTTCTAACCATACAGGGAGTTCACAATCTTCTGCAGCTATCACTTGGAACTGATTGCATTAACCCTATTAGCTTCCAATATCAGTTATTCTTCCAATAATTTTATTAGTACATGTAAAACCTGATGTTCAGAACTTATTAAAATACTTCATTAGCTTTTAATGAGATCCCTCCTCCTCTGAAGGCAGTGGTGGAGAGACTGGTGCACAGGCTGAGCTGGTAAACAGCAGCCAACCTCACAGAGTCCAGTTGGCAACCTGCACCCTTAGCGATTCAGAGCGCACAATTCACGCATTGTACAAAAAAATACTCACTAAAAATATTACAATCCATCACAAAAACGACAAAACAAATAATAATACCAAGTGTTTCATGTCCCTCTCCAGATAAAGAAGAGTAAAGACTCCTGATAATAAATAAAAACAAATATGGAAATAAAAAAATCTAATCCAATTAAATTTAAATATAAAAATCAATTAAAAATATAAAAAATTATGTATTGAAGACTTTTAAATTATGATTCTAACTTCAGATTTATCTAAATCTGTCATGAATGCTCAGTCAAGGAAATGATCACTTGACAGAAACAAAAAGCCATTAATTTGAATGAACTTTTATTTTAATTAACTTATAAGATGTTTGACACCTGAATAGTACATAGCCCCCTTTTGTGACCACTGTCAAATTTGTACATTTAACAATTAATATTTGTTTAACTGACAAACCATCCAGAAAATAGCACTTGTTGCACTGTTTGTTTAACAGGTGATACTTTTGAGCCTAAAACTTTTCCAAAAATCAAATCTCATAACATTTCACAGATAATGCAGTTAAATGGACAAAAGACACAGTCCAGTCAGAAAACAAACTCAAATTAAAAACTTCAGTTACCCAGGCAGGTTGTTGGAATTTGACCAAAGTGCACAAAGCATAAACTTCTCAGGTCTCCATGCAACAAATACCAAAGAGGTTTACATATTTGGATACCGTGGGGCCCACGGGGTATTATTTACCACATTCTTTGAGGAAAACCTAAAGAAGCCAGTCAGGTGCGCCACTGTCCGATAATGGATGACGCGCGCATTCATTACGCACACAGTTAATCCGATTAGACACAAGGACGAGGAAGAAGTTAAGCACAAAATTACAAAAAAAACAAAGATGTAGTTCAAGTCTCGCAGAAAATGTACCACATATCTCATCACTGTGATAAAGTGTCTCACCTGCAAGAGCCGAAGACGTTTGGCACAGGGCGAGCGCCACGAGAACCAGGACAAAGGATGAGAAATCCATGCGCAAGGGTCTCCGTTTCTTCCGTAAAGGACAATCTGGAATATCCATAGTGTTGCAGTTGATGGCTGAGCTGTGACTGTAGGATCTGGGGGTGTTGTCCTCCCTCAGAAAGCCAGCCGTGGAGGGGAGCCCGACTGAACCTTCTGCGAGGCAGCAGACAACAAGTCACGCCTCTGGAGACGTCTTCACCTCTCACCAGGAGACTTTCCTTGATACCAAAAGGATGTGTTGATGCATAAAACCTACACTAAAATGGGCTCGGGGTTGATGAGTATGTTTAATTTTAATGTTTAACCCCTTAGTGCTGCAGCCCCATTGAGTCAGACTGGGTACGAGTGCCCAAAGTGGAGAGAGCAGCAGAGAGAGACCTGGAATCACCCTCTCTCTCCTTCTCTCTCCCCTTCTTTTACTTTCTCACACGGGGAATGAAAGCGCGCGCGTGTGTGTGGAGTGAGAGAGTGATTGGCAAAGAGGAGAGATCAAAAAGAGGGCGTGCGTAATTGCGCGCTCTGATGGACAGGAGAGAGTTTATGGGTGCGAACTGAACATGTTAATGAGGGATTTATCAGCGCGCGCGCACCAATCACGTGCTTGTTTGTGGTTTGAGAGGCAGAGGTGGAAAAAAAATTCGATTCTGATTCAGTCAAAAATATAAATTTATTTCTCACATTTTACCCATCAGCCCTTGTGTTTCTGGCTGCCTCGGCGCTTCGAGCAGAAGAACTTCAGGTAAACGAGACAACTGGACCGAGTGGAGCAACAGACATGAGTGAGCGCCGAGTCAACCAATCAGATTTCTGTCCGCACCACTGACCACGCCCCTTTCACAAAGTACCGGAGTTCCTTCGATCTGATTGGTCAGTTTCGTGTGACCTGTTGAAGCATCTGCTCAGGTGTTGAAACTGGAAGAGCAAATGAAATAAAAGGTTTTTAAAGATGATCATTTTGCATGTAACAGATTAAATAAATGGAAATTATTTTTTTTACGTTACACAGTGAAGCCTTTGTTAAAAATGTGTGCTGAGAATTGAGATATAAGATAACTTTATAAACCAAGTTTGAATGAATGACAAAAAAAATTTAGGTTCAGCTGATCACACATACAAACACTTGTTCAGTCCATCCTACAATAAATGAGGAAGATCTGCTTTTTTTGATTTTATTGCAAATCAAACAATTTGCATTTATACAAATCAAAAATAACTCGCACAAACCGACAACTTGTGTTGAATCTCACAGCAATGTCTGTGCAGCAAAAACCACACATTTAAAATAAATACCTTTTAATTCCTTCAAACATATTAAACATGAGTAGAGCAAGGCCTTTTTGACCAAAAATAAATTTAGTTTTATTTTCTAATAAAGGAATGCGACACTCTGGAACAATACAACTTTTGTAAAACAAAACAATCAGTTTTTCCAGCACATGCAATAAAATAATCAGATGATTTAAGTGTTTATTTTTCTTAAATCCCTTAATTAAAATGTAAAACATAATCCAACATTCTTTACATTAAATATGTAATGACAAGATGACAACCTTCATGCTGCAAACACTTAAAAGCGTCTTCTCTGTCATGTTCAAAGTTCTTCGGTGTGCCCAGCCGTCTGCCTTTTAAATGGTTCTGCATTCCCAAAGCCCACAGTTAGTCACTTTCTTTGAATGCAGACTTCACATCCAGAGAGCAGCAATTAACCCAAATTATCCCTTGATGATCTACACCGCTCACTACCTTACCACCTTTTCATTTCTTCCCCCATTTGTCTTGTATTTTCTGAGGGGTGTGTTTGCAATCTGTGGTACTTTCCAAGATAACTCCCCCATTATAACTCATTCTGGGGGCTTAGCAACAAAAGCAAAGAAAAGAGAAAAACAAATATTTTGTTTACATGAAGACTGGATCGAGAAAAATTAGAAGCTGTGAGCTACTTCAAATGAGCTTTCAGTGTCTACACTGAAGCTACCAATCGTTTTAAAATATTGATTTGTTTTTTTAATGATAAATAAATAAATGGTAAATAAGAAGCTTGAAATTTCTATGGTGTATCAATCGTTCAATAGATTAAAATAAAATTAACCTTTTTTATTTAGTCTTACGAAGCAGTAAATCAGATTAAAGTTCTCTCTTCTGACAAAAGCAAAACACATTGTATATTTTTTTGTACACAATGCATTTTGTTTTTATTTTTGCATTTTTTTTTTAAAATCTAGAGATAAAAAAGTTTCATTTTTTGATCACAGGTACTGATATGAGCTTGACGACTGTCAAAAGAAGGAAACGTGTCGCTCAATCATTAGAGACTAAATTGGTTGTGCTCTGGAGAAAAATCACTGCAGTGATTCATTCCGTAACATTCCTCCGGGTTGCTGCGCCCAGAAAACACGAGAAAAACAAGCACCACTTTCAAAAACCTTCAGGAAACCAAGATGGAAATAAAATTGTCTTCTTAGATAGTAAAAACAATACAATTAAACATAATAGGTTTTTGGAAGAGGCCAACAACATGGCTGCAAATTAAATATTATTGTATTTATTTAAAAAATGTATATAAAAACATTCATAATGTGTCATTTAGCTGAATGCTTGTATTATTTTCCTGTTTGCAAACACTGAATTGTTTTCTCAGATGGTATTTTCTCTGTAAAAGTATTTGTTCTGAATCCAAAACTGCAGGAAACGCTTCCTCGTTGTGGCAGCTCTGAGCTTTATTTTGTCTTCCTGGACACACTGGAGCGAGTGTTTCTTTCTGAGGACAGGTTGATTGGTCCAGGCCTCTGTTTGCTCTGAAAGGAGACACCACAGGCTGTAAAAAGAGGCACCCCAAGAGACATCTGAGGTTTATGTTTGGGTTGGACGCTGCATAAGTGTGTGGGCAAGTTTTTATTTTTTTTGTCTTAAGCATTCAAGTTGACTTTTGTCTGAGGACATGACAGAAGGACTTGTTTGTTTTTGACCAGAAAAATAAAGAAACTGTTTTTTCCCCATGAACAATAACTCTGAAGAGTCTGGACAATATGCGTTTGGTCAATGTTATCTCTTTCAATGGACAAGAAAGAGAATGTGACTTTATTTTTCTTAGCTTAGGAGGCAATAAACCCGATTGAAGATCTTTGTTTTTACAAAAACAAACTTGAATGTGTCTCAGACTGCGCTTTCGGTTCCCAGGAGACTTTGTGCTCAGCGACAGCATTTCAGAGTGAAAACGAGGTTTATCAGGAACAAATCTAAACTCTGGTGGTGTCGTGTTTAATTACCATTAATGTAAAAACCCTGCTTTTTCCTCATGTTACAACAACCATAGACAACAATTACCGTGTGACTTCTCCAATTTTCAGAGATAAAACTCAATCTTGGCCATTTAAACTTGGACAATAAAGGAACAACTTCAGATACGATTGAATAGAAAACTATGAAAACTAGTCAAATATGTGATGTTATTCAACTACTGTATGTTAAATAATATTAATGGATAAACAAGCATTAAATAATCTGTTTTCTCATCATTTTTTAATGTTAAATGCCAAAGTTGATGTGAAACACAGTATATTTACACTGAAAATGCACTTGTTGATTTTGTTTAATATGTTGTACTCCCTTTTAGGTAATATTTGACATTTCATATGACAAAGTTTTAAAATTAGAAATAAAAATAGACAGTGTTCATACTCATATTTTGGACATACTTGATCGTGTTGGGGCTTGGTCTTATCTCAGCAGTCTTCAGGCGAGAGTCGAACACTGGTCACCACTCCATCACCGGGCCCCAGAGAAACAAACAGTCATGCACACACACACACAAGTTTAATTTAGCATAGCTAATTAACTAAGAATGCACATTCATGAGTCGTGGGAGGAATCTGGAGTACTTACAAAAAAAACCTGTGTATGCATGGGAAGAAACTTCAAACAGAAATACCCCAGCTGAGATTTAAACTGGCAACTTCCTAGCTGTGGCGCATCGGTGCTTATCACCATTTACACAAATCCATTTTAAAATAAACGTAATTTAGATTATTTCATTTAAAACTGTAAGATTAAGGTGTTTAGGTTATTTTGGATAAAACATCAGTACAATCCAGGCCTAAGTGAGAGGAGCAGCAACTGACTGGAAAAACTTGAACATTTTATCAAAGCCACAGTTGTGTGTGTGTGTGTGTGTGTGTGTGTGTGTGCGTGCGTGCGTGTGTAGGACTAGCAAAAAAAACCAAACAAAACAAAAAAACACTGGAGCCAGAGACAATTGGTCAACTACAGTTGGCACATGGGTGGTGTCATTGTTGGTTAACAAGTGCTACTTGACAAAGACTTCATTAGTCATTGTGTATGATTAAAACACGTATTGTACATTAATTAAGATATATCTAATTATTTTTTGCTGTCACAGCAATTAAAATAACATAAAATGAGTGAAAGTTCGACTAATGCAGTTTCAATCCGTTTCCTCCAACGTGTCCACACCCTTTTCCAGACGCAGCACAAAATAACCTTTATTCACAACAGTGTAATTCACAAACGGCTGAGCGTTCACGTTATGGAGCTTCTATAAATTCTGAAGTACGAGGACAACTCGTGTGCACCCCCAGCTGCACGACTTCATCTGGAAACAGAGTTGTGGTATTTTTCAGATGTTGAGGCTGCTAAAAGATCCTGGCATCCAAAGCCAGGTGACCTTATCATGCAAGACCTGGGAAAAAAAAATAATTTTAATTATTAATGCCGTGTAATTTAAAAAAGAACATAAAAACCCAAAGACCGTGAGGTTTCCTAGAAGAAAACCTGCATCAGATGTAGCCACATGAAGCAGAATCCTCCCATCATCCAGGGATATGTGAAGCCGTACAGACTGGAATATTAAAGGGTGATTAGTGTGCAGCTGACAAAACCGCCTTGTGTGGCAACATCTGGGTCAACACAAGCGGGGAAACTTCAAGGATGGATGAGACCAAGACAAGAGTGTCTGCAGCGGGAGAGATGGCACCAACTCTGCAAGATGGACCAAGTGCCTGTGGGCAGCTCTCTCTCTCTCTCTGTGCTATTTCCACAACCTTATAATTACAATAAAGCGACCATATTATACAGCTGACTTCCCTGAAAAGTCTGTATTTTACAGGGCAGGGCCACAAACGCACACACACCCTGCTAGCCACAACACACTGAAATAGATCAGAGCAGGGCGCTCGCCGGGGAGGAAATGGAGAGAGGGAGTGATGCACTCAGCAGTGATGGGGAGGGACAAACATGAATACACTCTGCTTGTAGAGGGGTGAAGCTGCAGAAGGTGTGCTAAGTCAGGTAAGAAAATAAAATAAGGTGTTTCCACAGAGAATTGGTCAGTGATTCTGAATCTGGGCAGTGCACACACCCAGCTAAACACATACCTCGAAATAGGCAGGAGGGGGGGAGGATGAGGGGGGAGGACTGAGCAAAGTGAGAGAGAAGGAGGTACAGTGAGTGCGCACACTAATGGGTGTGTATTTTTGAGTGGGGTGAGCTTTCATGAGCTCTGAAGTTTGCTAATGTGTAACAAACAGTGACTGAGATAGAGTTGTATAAGCTAAACTTATATTTTGCTCAAGTAAATAATCTTTGAGGAGGTTTGATGCACTGAATGCATCTGTGTTCCTCCCGTTTCAGGATTTCTTTCTGTTTAATATTTGTCTTTCAACAAAAAGCTATTCTTTTCTGAGAATTTCAAGGCGGTTTCCTTCGTCTTAAATTTAGCAGAAGGCGAATTCCAAGATTTGCCCAATTTAGCACAATTACCCACAACTGGAAGGTAATTTGCCCAGATGATGCATAATGGCCAGACTAATAAAAGGCTGTTAGAGGGACTGAATAAGCTGCACAGAGCCACAAAACAGGTTATTTCAATAAAAATGTACAGCGTAAAAATTGATCAGAAACACAAATTCACCTCACTAAAAGCCACAATGTGTAATGCAGGCAGTAACATAAAAGATCAATATCTATGAAATACCAAAGAACGTGGCACTAAGAGAAAAGCGCACATGTAATGCAATCCTTCTTTTTCTGATTCATACATGCCAATGAATATTGCCCAGGCTTGAAAAAATACGTGTAGATCTGCATCTGAATGCCCAAACCCCTGAAATGAAACGGAGCCAAAAGATGGAGGAGAGCGATAGGACCCACACGAGGAGAGTGCTGCCTGGGAGGGGGGCTTTCAGGGCCGTGGAAAGGTACAGGCAGGAAAAATCACAGGAATGAATAGAGAGAGGGGGCCAGAGAGCTGGTGGTGGGGGGCACGCAGAGGGTGAGCGGGAATGAATGAGGGCCATTGATGAAGAAGGAGAGCCTGAACAGAAGTAAAGGGTTGGAGAGAGCAGGAGGGATGGAGGGGGGTGGGGGGATCGGCAGATATTTACACATAGATTCTAGAATAAAAAAGAGCTGTGGATGGAGAAGATGGACGGATCTCTGCCTGACCTGCTGACTAAACCCTAAAAGATGGAACTGAAGTGACTTTAATGCAG
Source organism: Argolebias nigripinnis (assembly GCA_031763805.1). NCBI lineage: Eukaryota > Metazoa > Chordata > Actinopteri > Cyprinodontiformes > Rivulidae > Argolebias > Argolebias nigripinnis. Next base: position 30,130,086 of record JARVJN010000813.1, on the reverse strand, counting down.
CGACGTGTACTTTCTGTTTCTTCTACAACCTCCGTAACTGTGAGCGCAGGAGAAATGATTCATGCAGGGACATTTACAGCAGATCAGTTCAAAAAGACACCTACAGTCCTCACCTTCCACCTTGAACCTAAACAGATAAACTATTTATGAAAATATACCAAAGCATAAATGGTCTGATAATGGTGATTCTCCCCTAAGCAAAGCTCCCCCAGTTTTTTTCTTCTTTCTCACAGGTTCACCAACGTGTCACTCCAACAGCAGATCCACCTGACCTTCACCTCGACCTCCAACGAAGAGTCAGCTGGGCTTTGCTGCCCTCATGTCCCTTCATCATGCAGACAACCAAATACCTGTGATGCTTCACATTCTTGATGCTTCTCCTCTTTCATCCTTAACAATTAGGAAAACCACAGAGCAAGCTTGTTTTTCATCCCCAATCATCTCTTTCTTACATTGAAACAGACTCAATTAAGAAATTCTTTCTTAATTTAAAGTTATTTGACGGAGAACCACAGCCTGCATGGTGTAACAAGTGTCACAGCTCACTAAGTTGTTTTCTCAGACTTGAACTTGGGGATCATTCTGCATTAGGTTGTCTGCTGTTTTCATGTCATTGGTTTCTTATCGCGCTGGTTTTCAAATCAAAAGTTAAAGCAACTTGGTAGTTTTATGATTTAATTTGGAAAACAGATTTCTAGCAGATAAAATATGTTTATTATTGTGAACTATTTTTATTTATCAGGCGTATTATCAGTCTTCTGTCCGTCAGTCTTTCTTGCAACTCTGATTTGCCTCTTGGGGATAGTAAAGATTCTTGAACTTGATTTTTCTTCTCTCCACCACACACCCTCTATAAGAACTCAAGTCATACTTTAACGCACGCTACAGACTAAATAAACTGAAAATGTAACGGCTGCATTCCCAGATCAGAGAAGGCCCAGTTCCACCTTCGCTGAGGGACACCTCGGTCAACGAGGAATGCACCAGGGGAGAGGAAGGGAATGTACCACAGGGGTGTTGAGGAAGGGGGTAGGGTGGCAGCAAAGGAAACACAGAGGGGGAAACAGTAGAGCCTTTTGTGAGACAGGAAGCTGCTGAGAGCAGGGCGCTCGCTCCGAGTACAGTGGAGAGAAACCTGGAGAAAGATGGAGGGAGGGAGAAAGATGAGACTGAGGGAGGAGGAGAACTTTGAGAGCAAAGGGTGAGAGAGAAATGACCGGTGGAGGTCAAAGAGGGCTGAATGAGGAAATAGGTACAAGATTGAGAACTTTAGAGTCTATGAAAATGACAGTTCTTTAAAAAAACAACAACTGCTAAACAGGTTGTTACATTATGGTGAGGCTGCAGATTATGAAGTACTTCAGCTCTGAAGTCAAACACATGAATCTAAAAATAATGATGCTTAAAAATTACAACAGATTTTATTAAATGCCTGACAATATTAAATCTTTAATAAAACTAACAAACTTGTCCAGATGGGCAAATTTACTGAAATCCTTTATCTTATTTTTAATTTACTGTAAACAGACAACATATGTTAGCTTTTGAATAAAATTAATTAAGTTTTTTGTCTGGACTCAGATTCAGGACAATGTATTTTGTATGATGTATGATTAGCACTTTGAGGTTTTTATTAATGAAAAGTGCGGTATAAATTGAATTTATTATTATTATTATTATTATGGCAAGTATCCCTATTTGACTGACAGAAAGCAGTTTGTGTATGTCGACGATATACGATCTGATTTCTGCAAAATTACATGTGGAGTCCCTCAAGGCTCGATACTCGGAACAAAATTGTTTATTTTATATGTGAATGATTTAGTGAAGGTGTCTAGACTGCTAAATTGTATCTTGTTTGCTGATGAT
>JARVJN010000813.1:30103295-30126246 GCA_031763805.1 Argolebias nigripinnis | reverse complement strand
AAGTGTCTTGCCCAGGGACACAACGACACATGGCGTGGGGAACCGGGATTCGAACCTCCAACCTTCCGATCGGGGGAATACTGCCATTACCACTACGCCACAGCAGCCCCCTATTTTGTCTATAGTTTGAAAATTATGTCTGGGAAGATGGAAACTTTTCTTAAATTCTCACACTAAGATGTTCAGGAGGACTATTTCCACAGATCCGGTAGATGTTCTCTGCACGAATTTTATTTATCAGGAGAAAAAAAATCTAATAATGTGGATAAGAGGAGCATAAGTTTACAGTGCATGACACTGTAGACATGACTGGGTCTTCCTGACACCATGATGTGAACAAAAGATCCGTCTTGTTGCTGTGAAAATAATACCACATGAATCTGAAAGGCTCCACAACAGGAGAACTAATTGGAAGATAACAAGGACAACAAACCACACGCTCACTCACAGCAAACGCTCTGGAAGATTTGCTGCTGTTTCCGTGTCTCATCCACTGAAGTTACAGATAATTTACTCAGGGTCCAGTTGACGAATGTCCCCAAGAAATCCAGAGTGACATTATGTCTGCTGCCCTTATGTAAAACATCTTTAATTTATTTTTTTTAAACTGCAGTGGAAGTGTGAATAAGTTTAGTGCATTAGTGTAAAACCCCGGTGAATAATCTTGTTTTTAACCGTTGGCCATTCAACATTTTTAAAGGTTTCACAGCCGGTTCAGTAAACATAAAAGGCTTTAAGTATTATGTCCTAATCCTTCTGTTGCAAAATAGAGTTAAGCTGCAGTTCATAAATAAGCAAGTTATAGATTTTCTAAATTATTTAATCAATGTCATGTAAAGGGGCAGATATAATAAGATTTATTCTTCTTTCTGCTACCTTTCATTTTTTTACATTGTGTACGTATCATTAATGGTACTGTTTTGTATTGTTTCTTTTGTAAAAAAATGAACGAATTTAATAAACATAAACATAAACATAAACAATGTGTACAGTCAGGAAATAAAAAAATACTTTATATTGTGATGGACCTGTTGCATTTTCAAAGCCAGGTTAAGTGCAGTTTGTGTGTTTTCAAGCATGACATTGCTGACTGAGCCCCTGCAGTTATAAAAGGAACAGTTCCCTTAAATTTTGAATTTCAGTATCTCTGTCTGCCATGTTCCCTTGATTACAAAGACCATCTGCCAACGAATGCAGAATTATAGATTTTGTGTTTCACCCACATTTAGCTCTGCTCAGTGGGAGCTCCCAGTCATCTGAGTGTACCGTGGCACAGATTTGGTCGGTGTACACCCAAAAAAGATCCAGCATATGATTACAGCTGAAAAGAACACGGGACAGTGGCTGACCAGTCATTTGCTTTGGCTAAATGTTGCTGTAGTCATTTCATTTTTTCCTGTCTGGATTTTTGAGACTCAGGAATCTTTTAAACTTGTTTGCATTTTTATCAACAAGTTACAGAGGGTTATACTTGAGGATGCCATATTATAAACTATTTTTTTTAGTTAAGGATGGTCAGTTAAAATCATGAGGAAATGTGATTTATTTTTTAAATTTTGATATATTTTGTGCAAATATCACATTACTTTGTAAGTATTCTTACAAGCATAATAAAATATAAAGACCTCAATCTGAGTTCAAACAAGGATTATGTTTAGTTTACTGTGGTTACTTGAAAGAACAGATAAAAATCAGTGAGCAGCAAACCCAGCTGACACATTACCTTGTCTCTAGAATATAAAACCTGTTAAGCTCTGTTTTCTACAGGTGTGTGTGTGATACCTTCACCACACAGGAGCAGCAAATCACTGCTGCCAAGTGAATTCAAATACATCTCGTTTATTTAGTACATAGCAATAACATGCACCTGGTGAAAAGTGATTTGTGTATGGAAATTAAGAGAAATCTGACCTCTGATATAAAAGGTGTCTTTCTATGGCGTTTAGCCTCACATATCAGAGGAGCAGAGGGAGACAAGGAGAACGAGAAGATGATGAGTGGGTGAATGGCAAGGAGGAGGACAGGCAAACTAAATCAGAACTAGAGGGTGGACTTAAAGAGATGAAATCAAAAAGGAGCAGGTGGGAGAAAGCTGTGATAACAATAAGATGAATGGAGAAGACAAAAAAAGATGGAGAATGGCAAAACTGGACAAAATAAATGTTTAAAAAACGGCTGTGTGGATTTTAAATCACTATACCACTAAATGATTTGTAATTTGTGTAAGCAGATCACTTCATGAATTAAAATGGACAAACTTACTAAGTTAATTTTAGTATTTTCTAAATAAATGCTGACTTGGCTGGAAGCTCATTGACCTTCTGAGCTCAATGTGGCCTCCCTCTGCTGGAGGCTGAAGGTACTGCAAGTGCTGATCCTAAACGTCATCATTGGACTCAGCCAATTAATGGCTGGTCATTTGAAACCATTCTGTGAGAAATATACTGTAGTACACAAAGTAAGCTCATTAATGATTAAATCTAACAAAAATGTAATGCTCAGCAGTTTTAGTTTAATGGACGACAATCATCAGATAAAAGATGGAGAAATATTGGGTGAACGAGGATCACTTAAAAGATTTGGTAAAAAATATTCTTATGGTGTGGTAGAGGACAGAGCCACTACTGTGGGGCGACATTTTTCAAGAAAGAATGCTATGAGTTGAGCTGCATCATTATTGGCCGACTTGAGTAAAAGAGGTGGGGTTGCAATAGAGAGCAATTCACCAGACTAGAGCACCAACCTAGAGAAGAGGTAAAAGGAGGGGTGAAGTCTGCAGACCATTGATGTTGGAACTTTGTCAGGATTAAAGGTCATTGCTCCCTCTACAGGTTCAAAGATGAGAGTGCAGTGCCAGTGGTTAGCTGGGGCCCTGGGGTCCTGCTGGACTGAGAACATCAGTTCTCCAGGAAGCAGCCAGAGCCGATACGGACGGCGTGGACACCTACAATAACTGTTTTTAGTGTTACTATGGTAAAACATTCATTAACATTTATATTCTTAAATATTATTATTAATAAAACTGTTTGCAGAGTTTTCAAATTGGGTTTTCTTTTAATAATGAATGAAAAACACGTCACATACAGTACAGTATTAAAACTTTTACTCAGACATGATACAACAAACAGAAACAAGATTCAGAATTAATGACTGAAAAAAAAAGAGTTTTTCTTCTTTCAAGCCCCAAAGCACACAATAGTCAATCTACTCCACGTGTAAAATGGAGCTGGATACAAACAGGACAAAGAACAGACACAAGAGAAACTGACAAATTTAACAGAAGAGTGACAGAGTTCGTTCTCATGTTTCAGTTCTTGCATTTGTTTAATACTTTGTAACAAAAAAAAAGGTGAACGGCATAGCTGGAAACAAGGGAGACAAAGAAAAAGTGAAACTTTTTAAGGTGAAGAGTAAATGATTAAGGAAGATCCTAGATCTAATGGAAAATAGTTTTACTGTTTTTCCTTATGATCAACTGAACATCTGTTCCACTAAGCCCCTGCCCTTCTTCATCTTCAGCTTTGTATAAATCACATCAACAGCTCTTTTAAGAGGGCAGATATTCAGTTTGTCCTCCCTGTTGAGTTCTTTTACTGTGGGCAGATTTTGGTCAAAGGTTTCTTCTACCAACCAGAACTTGGAACCAGTTTCTCTGAAGGGTTTCCACTTTTATAGTTTCCAACTCTAGCAGTATAAGGACCATCACAGTAAAAACCTAATGAAGAGCAGGTCCAGGGTTATTCTTGCCCCGTCTAATAACTCCTTTATTTCACTCACATGGATATTGTTAGGTTTCGGGGCCTGATTAAAAGCACCAAGGCGCAGCTTGAGCACCCGGAGGGGTCCACACACTGGTCCAGTTCTCTTTCCAGTGACCAGGCCTGCCCTCTCCAGACAAGCTGTCATTTCCATTCCTATAAGGGCCCCTGTTTAGAACAAATTACACAGGCCTATAGTTGCACACTATCTTTACTGTGTTGCAAAATCACAATATACATAACAGACGAGGACTGAGTGGCCCTACATTTAAGATGGCTGCAAACAGCTTGGCAGTGATTTGAAAACTGTGAGGGTGGTGCTTTCAAGGCTGCATAGCACACACTGAACCTCTTTGATTAAAACAGCCTTGGCTCATAGGTACATGTAACAACGCCACCCTCACCTCTAATCTACACACGATGATCAAGTCGTCAAAGCTTGCAATCCATTTTAAAAAAGCCTTTTTTTTTTTTAAATCAACGTCTTTACTCTTAAAACACAAAAAATGTTCATAATGTAACAAAGATGGCGACAACAATACTGCTACACAGTTAAAAGGTCACAGCATGTGTCTGCCTTGAGTGCACACTTGCAACGACAAACATTTGTGGGCGGTGCGGCGCGATTCAGCGGTCTCCTGAGGGGATCGCAGATCGTCGCAGCTCTGCCGTCAAGTAAAGTAAGCAAAGAGGGACACGCGGCTCTGATTCCCCTTCTCTGTAGCTTTTCAACAAGCTCGTCCCGTGAGAAAGCTTCACATCCTCATACAGTCCAAGAATCATACGCTTAATTTACAACTCGATCCCAATACAATTAATTTAGAGCCCAGGTGGGTGAGTTCTTAAGCCGTTAGGGTTTAGGTGCAGCAGTCGAGATGAAGCAAAACAATGGAAGGAAGGAGGCCAGGCTGTGCCGATGAAGCTTTAATTCTAAATACCAGCTTATCGTGCCTCCTTTTCTTGCACCCATCTGATATTTCACTCAACCTACTCAGCAACACTCAGCAAGTCACAGCCAAAGTTTCTGCCAACTAAACTGTAGCTGCAGATTCTGCATAAAAACATGGCCACACATACTAAAATGTTTTTTTTTCAAACTAGATTACCCAACCACCAGCTGTTGCTAAAAGGTCTGCCTGCTTAGCAAAGCTACAAGTGGCTTAGCTTAAAAACCTGCACTGAGACTATAGCTTGGTTACACTGTACGCTTGTCATCATTCAACGCTAAGTTTGTTGCAAAATCATAAAAAGCACAGACATGCTGATAGCAAAACTTAAATACGTTTTTGTTGTATACAGGGATGGGAAGTTAAAATTTATTTCACTGCCAATTCTCATGCCGACCACAATCAATGTTACAGTTGCCAGAAACATACTTTAAATATTGCAAAAGAACCTTTTCACCATGCTACCAGAAAAGAATATGCAAGCAAATATTTTTAAGCATCACTAACAGAGACTGCATCTGCTCAGTCGTTTCTTTGTGTGACCTGCATTTAAAAACAACTAGTTTCACCTTTAGACCACAAGTGACTATAGTCATTCCCATCCCTGGTAATAAACATGGTGCAGTAGGAGTAGGCTCAAACATTCAACAGAGGAAGCACTAAAGTGGAAAAAAAAAAATCCTGCAAAGAAAGTTTCACCCAACTAGCAATTATTCATGCAAGCACATATCCTAAAATCAGCAAAACCATGAAGGTACAGAAAAAAAAAGGAACTATTTTTGAGTTACACTCATTTTCCTCCTCAACCTGTCTGGTTTACAATAGAAGTCTAATGACAGATCTAACAGCCCAGCAGCTAAATCATTCTCACTCAAGTCTCAAAACTCTATTAGCTCATATGTACTAATTCACACCTTTAAAGCTTTGAGACTATAAAGTAAAAATGCTGGTAGATGTTGGTCATCACCACCATTTTGCTTTTCTTTGCCAAAAAAAAAAAACTGTCAGCAATATTGCATAAGATGCTGACCAAACCTAAGCAAAGAGAACTTTTTACGTAAAAAAAAAAAAAAAAACACCTGTTTTACAGGTCGACTGCCAGCCTCCATGTCTACATGATGATGAGGAGGAGGTGGTCAAGTGTACGCGGAGAAATTTTAGAAAGATGTGCTGGGCGGGATGCTTGTTGCTCCTTTTGGTGAACCCAATTGCTTCCCACAATGATTTCACCAGCTTTAATTAAAATACATAAAAAGACTGGCTTTGTCTGAAAAGGTACAAATACTTATCAGTCACAGCCAGAATCTACCAAAACTAAGGGTGTAATAATTTCCCACAATTAGAAGTCTTCACTAAAGGTGGGGGTGATAGAACAATAAAGACCCCAGTAAGATCTAAACAAGTGTAGAATGGCTGATTTGTCTGTGTAATTGCATACTTTGTTTGCATTGATGTAAATGTGCAAATCTGAACTAAAACACCACATGAAGGATTTAGCACCTAGAAGACTGCTGTTCCTCCTCACCGTAGAGATACTGCAAAATGTTTCTGATTTTCATTAACTGTAATGACTAAAGAGGTGGTTAAATATATTTCAGAATATCAACATTCGTGAATAAAATCACTGCCAAAAATGAAAGTAAATCTCTGTGTGCCCAGTATTGCTCTCATTTCAGCGTGTGTATTAATCTATAGTTTGCTTTCTTCTGATTATGTGGTGGCTGCATTTGACTTTTCACTGCAACATTCATCCTCAGTTCCTCACAAAGTTCAATCACAGTAAATGTCAAGTGCTAATGTCAACAAAGCCCATCCAATCAGTTACCAGGAACAGGAAACATTGGATGAAGCTGGTGCAAAAGCAGCAATGAGATGTAGTTTGGCCCTGGGCTCAACAGTTTTATGGCGACTGCAAAAAGATGAATCCACTGAGAACTAAACAGCAATAATAATAATAATAATAAATCTTTATATTTTGTTTGGTAGTGCCACATACATTAACTCACTTAAGTATAGACATGTCTTTTGTTTCAGCATGACCTCTTTGTTTTTTGGTGTTATTTACATCTATTGTACAAAAATCTCAAGCACCAAGCCAACACAGTCAAAGCTTCCAGAGCTGCAGGTAGTAGGTGTAGGATTTCTCTTCTAGTTTATTATTGCATTTACAGCAACAGAACGCACCAAAGGTCCTTTGAATTTAAAACATGGGCTCACTGCCACCCAACAAACATCTACCGGTACAGTGATCTACCTGTGATCAATGGGCAACAAATTATTGCAATGACGCCGATGTTGTCCACCAGATTATTTTTTTTAAACAATTGTATCTCCCACCTCTGTTGCTGTTTTTGTGCCAAGCAAAAACAATAAGATTTTAGCACCTTATTTTAAAGAGAGGGCAGAGCAGATTGGATCAATGCCTCTCAAACATCTCAAGCATTCAGTTCAAGGACACTTCAATAACTGCTGGTAGAAAAGTCAAATGCCAGATACATTTATTCACACAGGCTCACTGACCAGAAGGCCACACACTAAGATACAACCTGTCCAATTTAACGGATGATTATTGAGAGAACACAGACACACATTTCCTTGTAAATGGCCAGTGGATAAAAGCTGTGCTGGACATTAAACAGTTGCCAGCCACAGAGTTTATCCTAGTTAAGAAAAATACCTGGTATGGCTGACGTCTGCACAGAAACTCACCGATTGTTTACCAAGTTAAACAACAAGTCATAGGATTTTAAAATGATGCAATAATAAGAAAACCCTACACTTAGTACCTTCAAGTTCAACTTAAGTGTCTGGGGAAAGATGGTCTTTTTTTTTTTTTTTTAAACAGGAACATTTACACAGTTACAACTCACAAAAGTGCATCAATGACCACCAGTACGGGAGGATTTGGGGAAACAAAAAGAAAAAAGTGAAACAAATACTTTTTCCTTGCATGAAGCTTTTCTTCCTGTAAGCTTCAGGCAGTTTAAAATGCTGAAACATCTGCCAAAGTAGAGATAAAATCTGAACCTTAAAAAAAAAATTCAAGTCATTCTTCTTGTCTTACAAAGCCCGCTGTGCGCATCAGGGTGGAAGGGCCTCAGTTTGTTTAACAAAGCTCTCCCAGACCCCCTTTTTTCCCCAGATTTCAATGCCTTAGGAAAAGCTCTCATTTCATGAGTACAGTACTTCAAAATAGAAACTTAATCAAGTTTCAGCATGAACAACAAACAAGCAAAAATAATCTAAGTTTTCAAGATCGAACAAATTCACTTAGATAATGAGTTTGCATGTCCTTAGTAGAATTGTTTTGATGGTGGACAGGTTATTCAAATGCTTCGCACCTGATTTTAAGCTAAAATTAAACATAAATAACAAACCAGCTGGTTATGAATATAATATACAGAGGTGCAACTAGCAATAACTGTAACTAAAGTAAAAGAAAAGAAAAATGCCTTTGAAGCAAAGAAGCAAAGAACCCTCATGAGATGAAGATGCGAAAATTTGAAATTTCACTTAAGACATTTACTGTATGTGTCAGATAAAACTATACTTCTTGAGTGAATACCCTTGTGCAGGGAAACGGTAAAGAATGGTGAGAATGCATGTGTGTGTGCATGAGTGAACGTGTATTAGCAAATGTTAGCAATTTTATCTGAGTATTATTTAGATTTGACCTCAATTAATGTATATAATTTCAGGGATGTGTGTGTGTAAATGTGTCCATGAATGATTGTGAAAATGCAGTTAAGCTTGGTGACGGGTTTGTGTAAAAGCTGGTACAATAAAACCAGCAGGTGCTGGACTTAAGCAAAGCCCAACAAGAGGAAGCAGTGACCAAGCACAGAAGGCCGTGTTGATGATCCTGGTGTGCGTCGGATCCTGACCAATCTGACCGTAGCTCCTCTAAGTCAGCTGGTGAGGCGTCTCAAGCATCTCCATCAGAAAGGTGTCAATAGGTGTGTCACCAATCAGTTTAAAGAAGAACAAATGCTCCAGGCACTTCAGACCGATGGAGCGCAGTGCTGGGAGTCGAAGGAGGAGCTTTGCAAACCTGGAAGATTGAGAAGTGGGTCAGAAGAAATTCAACAAACTGATCTGAAACAAACAAACGACAACACCTCTTGCTTGTATGTTATTCTGTGTAATACTTTACCTGCCCTGCTGGTCGGGGTATTTCTGTTTGCAGTAAGATTCAAGAGATGCATACACCCTCTCTCTCAGAAGCTCCACCTCGCTGCAGTTGGACAAACCCTTGGCATCTAAAAAGAACAAAAACAGTTACATTTCTTTTTATTTTAATATTATTTCCAAACTATAGACATTTACAGTTTTAACTTATTGTTCCAAAGGATGTTTTCACATGCATTTCAACATTCGAACAGTGTGTACCTGGGTTAAAAAGAATAATAGCACGAAGGCAGCCCAGCTCCGTCTTGTCCATTTGCATGTCTCTCATTTTGCTTACAAGCTCGGTCAAAACCCTGAAGAGATCAGAGACATGCAGTGGGACGTTCCATACAGAGACAGTAAGACATTTAGTCAGTTACTGAAGAGGAAAAGAAGCAAAAAATATCAAGCTAATGGAAGAATAAGACAAAAAGTATAGAACCCAAATAAGGCAACAAAAAAATAAATAAAACAAGAAGAACAAAACAAGAAGGAAAATAAATGTTAAAACAAACTTCATAATCACACATTGTAATTTATGGTTGACCTCAATTTGATGACTTTTTAAAAAAATTAACTAGTTTTGGTGTGGTTGAACTGCTGGTTCTGCAGACAAGTAGGGAAAACAACTGAACTGTCAGGGCCACAAAATCCTAACTGTCTATGCCAACTAGTGATCATGTATTTTATCAGGCATACTAAATATTAAAACTATCGACTGATGGGAAAACATTAAACAAAGTTACTGTCTTGCCCTCAACAGATGCTTTTGAGGTGGTAACTGCATTTATCACACAGCGTTCATGGCATGAAGTCAGTTTACAATTTTAAGCCTTTAACAGTCAAATTTCTTATAAATGATTTGCTCACTAGAAAAACTAACAAAATTAAACAGTTTTAATGTATAAATTATTATTTCAGTAAAACTCTTTCAACTTATCAACTATAATACAATAAGCTTTGATTAGCATTTTGTTATCTGCAGCATAAAAACCCGGGCATCGTTAACAACAGTTACTGCTGTTACCGAATTAACATGTTCTCTTAATACCCTGATGCATGCTCAATAATCCTTAATGTTCTCTTAAAGCACTTTCACATTTGTAACACTGACTAACAACCGCACAAACGGCTAGATCAATATTCAATTCAAAGGTGCAGCAGAAAAACAAAAACAACAACAACCAAAACAAACAAAAACAGAAAAAATAAATGGTTTGAATAAATGATTTGAGAAGAGACTCTGCAGAGGAGATGCCATTATCTACATCTCTGCAATGCTTCATGAAAAAAAATAAAAATAAAAACATAAAAACAGAATAAATATTCATGCATTAAAACCTTTGGCATGCAAAGAATCAAATTGTAGTATTAATAGATGTTGTGCGCATCGACAAAGTGCAGATCAGTTGGTAGACAAAATTACAATGAATATTGTCTAAAACAAAACCCGACTTCCTTATATATATATATATATATATATAAAAAAAACATAAATGCAATTATTAGTCAGTAAGCCTGGCATCCAACAAATCAAAAAGTGTCGAAAAAACAAGCAAACATAATTATTTACTTTTTTTAAGCAGATGTTTAAAATGTTAAAAATAATATGTCAAACACCTGCAGCTTCTTCAAGGTAAGAAACTGCTTTTAATTAATGTACGGTATGCCATGAGCAACAACAAAATTACTTCCTGACTTTATACAACTTCTTTCTTTAATCACAAAGGTTGGTTCGGCCGGTCTTAGAAAATGTTGTAACCTTGTTATAAATGTAACGAAGGTCTTTAAGAAAAAAAAAACGCTAAAGTGTTTAATAATGTTTCATCAAGAAGGCATAGTGCTTCATAAAGTGTTGGGCAAAAAGACAAACAGTTGTGCTAGTAAGAGTGTTTCTGTCAGACTTGAGCAAAAGACAAAAAAAGAAGACTATGTAGTGTAAGGTACAAAATGTTATTACTATAAAACATCTTATTTAATATTAATGTTTAGGGATAGATAGACTTTTACTGGTATGACTTGAACATTGCTGTACCAAGTCATTTAATCACAAACACATCGGACAAATGCTTTAGCAAATCTGGTGGAGCAAGATGAAGAAGTGATTTTGATTCTTATCTAAAATGCATGAAACTGATGCTATAAAATGGTTGTTTGCCAACACAGGAGGTTTCTATTGATAAGGGGCAACATGAGTTCCAAAACGTTCCATGATCAATTTGAGAATTTAAAAACTAAGCACTAGAAATGCAACATCAGGTCTTTCAACCCCAAACCATGGCCTACTATGCTTAAACTGCAAACATTAGTTTCACAGAACTAATCCACACATTTGCTTTTTGTTCTTTGGTTCAGCAAACACTTTGCTGAAGAGGAAAAAGATCCTGTGACAACAAAAGACTGGCGTCTAAACAAACACCTGCAGATCCCTAAATGTCAGGCCCAAGCTATTTTTAATGTTTTTTGTTTGTTCAGGTTTATACTCCGTAGAAACAAACAACCAAACAAAAATACTGTTAAATTAAATTAAAAGCTACAATTAAAAAGGTATACAACCTTTGATTTTGTTCTGTCTATTTTAGTGTCTCAAAGAGGAGGGGTTTAAGAAAAGTGTTTGTGTAGTGGCGTAATTACCTGTCAAATATGGCCCCAACCTCAGCATTGTTCGCCCTGTGTATTCAATCACAATGTGTTATTACAATGTCATTGCACAGGTAGATTGTCATTAACAGTAAGCTGACGGTTTACTGAGCACATTAACTGTACATTAAGTTCATGCTGATATAGGATTTTGCTAGATTAAAACCTATTTTCAGATACATTAGAAAGTAATTTTTATGTCTGGACCTTTTTGTTCCCAAAAGTTGCACTAAAACAACTATATTTACAGTGCAGTATTAAAAATGGCTAAAACTAGGCTAAATAATAAAGTTTTCATAAACTGTAAATGTACATAAACTCCCTACACTCCCAAGTAGAAGTTAATGATACATTTTATGATTCATAACAGCAAACAAGTTGTTTTTGTGAAATAACAAGAACACTCAGTGATTACAGTTTAGTGTTCTTAGCTATAACGTTCTTCCACAATGAAATGTAACTTAAAAGATGGTACTGAGCTGCAGCTAAATTGTAAAATAAAGCCCAAGTGCTGTGTAAAACATTTTTTGGGATATAAAAATAATTCTCTCTGAACTGGAGAACAGAGCTGCCTACCATCTTTACTTTTCTTGCAGTCGATAAAAAAATGGTGTGCTTATTTTCTTCCTCACTGTGCAAAATGTAAGATGTCAGTTAAAACAAGAAGCCATTACTGATTTACCTAAATATCAGGTTATCACATGGGCATCAACTTCCAAAAGCATGACAATTTCTATAAAGCATCAAATGAAAATTAACTTCTTTATATTATAGAACTAATCAAGTTTGGAGCCTTGATGAAAAAAATATATATACAGCAACTTTGTACATATATGACTACATGTACTCTCTTGAGGACTCAATTTAGCTTTAAAAACTACGTCTTTGTTAAACTGATCTTAAAATTAAGACAGATTTGAGCAAAGGTTTGAGTTACCAAATGATGTACACAATGTCTTGTAGATTTTGTTGCACGTCAACCCATCCATCTGTAGCTTACACTTTTTTGTACCATTACACAAAAACAAACCACCTCATAATGAAAATTAGTAGTAGGTACATACTCTTACCAGCCTGTAAAATGTTGTATTAAATTTTCTGGAGATATGCAGAAAGATGAAAGCTGTATTGCATCTATTAATTAAATAGTTTACACCAATATTATTATGAAGAAATTCAATCTTCCTAAAAAACAAACAAACAAAAAAAAAGATTAAAACTTTTCAAATAAGTGCTGTTTTTAAACCGTTGCACACCTGCTGCAAGGAGAGAGCAGAGTTATAAGAAAATATTTAGTGAAAAATTAATTAGCGGTTTGCCATAAGCCCAGTTAGCTCAATTTCAAACCAACAGATTTTGTGAGCAAAACTTACCCCTTTATAATGAAACAATTACTGTGTAATTAACAAGGAATTAACCCATTGTGATGTAACTGAGATTCAATAATATCCAAAGCAAGTAAAACTGTTATGCACGTATGGTCTAACATGTATAGCAAGCTGATTATTTATATTTTATTATATTATTAACATTTTATCTTGAATGAATCAGACAATAACCTAAATCCTTGTGATTGCAGATGTTTATCCAACTCTTTGTGAAGTTGGAAATAATAGTATAATAGCTAATAACGTCTTTTGCCACAACAGCAAATGCCCCTAAATAAAAATGATGAAAAAAAAAAAAAACAATGTTTCAAACATGTAAGCATGCTTCAAATCATTCACAATAGTGAAATATCCATTTACACACAAAGATAAAAATTGATCAGTACGGTAATATTCAAATATTAGTGTTATACATTCTCCGGCCATTATCGCAGCATCAAATGCTGAAATGGGTGCTATTCAACTACCGTAAATTAGGGTGGGTGTACATGCATTTTATGGATAAGCATTAATCACCAGCGTCCCTTGCATGCACTAACATTTTACAGCCAGAACTAAAAAAGCAAAAATCTCACAGCCAATAACAGCCAGTGCAGAACACAGCAGTTGCAGCCAACCAAAGATGAAGAAACACTACGCTAAAACCTTAACCCAGTCACTAAATCAGCTGAACCTAAATGAGTATAAATTATTTGAAAACGGTGAGTAGAAGCCACCAGAGAATTTTTTTTAAATGTATTTTTCTTTCTTTAGGTTTAATTAGGTATAATAAAAGGGGGATTTTGGATTTTATCTGTCTTTTCAGGACAGGAAGTTTTTTTGAGGTTAACATTTAATCTAAGAAGTAAAATATGTTAATTCCTGATGTCAAACAATATATAAAGCCTCTGAAAAGACACTTGAATCACATGTCAAATCCCCTTAGTAAAACAGCATTGTTGCACTAGTGGGTCTACTGAATAATGTGGAAAACTAATAAAAGTTAAACAAGTTATGTATGCATGCATCTGTGAAATTACCTGTCAAAGATGGCGCCGACCCCTGCACTGTGGGCGCTGTTTCTGTGGACATGGAGACCTGTGGCCAGTAAAATCCCGTCCTTCACTGAGATGGAGCGATGGGAGAACGATGCAATCAGCAGCTCATTCCAGCCTGTAAGAACGTTGATGTCTCTGAATTAAAACCAAATTTAAATACCTAAAAAATTCTAAGACTGAGTTGTTTATTGTTTAATAATGTTGCATTGTAACATTAAGATTAAATTCTCACTCTAATCTATTTTTGTACGTTTATTCTCACTAAGATCTCTGACCTTAAATACTGCGGTGTACATTGAACTACACCGCAGTCTTAAATGAACACAAATCTTTTGAAATATTTAGGATCTTACTAAAACAATGACAACAGCCTACAGTCATTTAAAAACAAATGTGTACAAATTACACCATTTTAAAATAGTGAGAGGTGACAAAGAGCGTCTAACGCTTTGTGCAATTTACTTTGCATTCAGTGGAAACAAAATTAAACCCATTAATATGAATGTGAAATCAAAGTGGCAGAGGAACACAAAAGATTACTCTTCCTCTTACTGTATTTCTCTGTTGTTCAATAATTTATTATTATTATTAGAGAATTTTAAACACAAGTCCAGATTCTGAAAAATGTATAAGCAGCATAAACATTATCCAGTCTGTTCCATGTTGATAAACTACACAAGAAAGAAAAAAAGGAGCACAATCAAATGATCAGCTCACGACAGTGGTGTGACTGAAGAACAGGCAACCTAAAACAGATTAAACTGCTTTAGTGTCAGAAAGACAGACCTGCACGCAGCAAGATGACTTGATCATCCAGGGGCAGCTCAGAAAAGTGGGGGATCCTCTTGGCCCACTCCACCAGGGTGAAGAGCTGCTTGTCTGCTGCCTGACAGATGTTAGTGACTGGATCATTGGGCTGAAATAAACAGAAATAAATCATTAGGAAAAATTCATACTACCGTATTATTCATGGAAACAGCTTGTCAGAACATTAAACTAAACCTATAGCTGAGTAACAGAAATCTGACGTGTTTTAACAGGGTAAACATTAATAAAAACCTGCAACTGTCCTATTTGTTTAAACAAAATATTGCAATAATTTAATTTAGATGAACACCGTTCATGACATAAGTTTCTGTCATCCAGTGAACTCACAGAGCTTCCACCTGAGCTTCCATCGGCATGAAGCTCCGTCTTTTGCTCCACAGCCATCTCAGCTTCCAAAATCTTCTCTACTGGCATCTCCTCGTTCACCCCACTGGAGGACTCGACCTCGCCTTCTCGCTCCCTGTTCCTTTGTCGCTCCTCCTGGACAGCTGCGGAACAAGGACAAAGAGAGGGAAGGGAGGAAAACAGGATAAACAATAAAGGACAAGAAATAAATGGATAAAGAGTAAAAGAAGAAGAAAAAAGCAATAAAGACAGTTAAGTAATTTGATGCAAATGTAAAAGAACAGATAAGAAAACAAATATAAAAAAAATACAAGTATATGATATAAAAGCAATAATGAAGAAAGATGAATGAAATGGATGTGCCAAAAAATAAAGTTAAAAAATAACCAAGAGTGTGGGAATAGAGAAAGAGAAAACAAAGCAAAGAATTAATGTTAAAAAAGAGAAGCGCAGGAAAACATGATAAATTAATGTGAAAATAAATACAAAAAACTAAGGAACACAAACACATTTCGGCTCAGTTTGACATAAAAAATAAAAAAACTTTGCACTTTGCTCTGCAGACATTCACATACTGAGGGTGGGGCGTTTTATTTCATATGGCACAATTTATCTGGGTGAGAAACAGATGATGTCATCACACAAACAAATCAGTAAATTATCATTCCAAGAACTTTTCTGCACAAACCAAGTCAATGCAAGTTAAGAACATGCTTTGGTTTATGTTTATGTTACATCTCATACATTTAACCCTTTCACCATTTGACAAAAATTAATGTTGAGATATGCCACAGAAAATGTTACTATAAAGTTCAATCTCATCAAATCTATATGTGAAAATTAGATTAGGTTTGTTAATATGGATATTATTCAAACAGCAACAAGCACGGCATGAACAGCAGCAGAAAAACATGTACATGTAATGCCATCACATAATACAAATTTCAAATACTCAGTTTTCCTAAGATTGAGTCACTATCAATTGTTTTAAGAAATAATGAGTCTGAGAAGTAAATTTAACATATGCCAATTGATCTTTGCTGCTGCAGCTCAAGCTATAAATTCTGAACAAGCAAGGAAGTGTTTTTAAACCCTTTTGTTTTTAACTACTATGAGGTATGCATGATTTACACTGAAACATCAAACATACATTACTGCTTTGATATTGTGGCGTGATTAATGGACAGAGGTGTCTTTGGAGGGCGATGAAGTCAATTAGCTGCTTTTACGCCACTGATCCACCAAATAACGTAGTAACAGAGCACAGCAGTTAATATATGAAAGGGTAAGCCAGCATCGTGGTTCAGAGGTGTGATGTAGTGATGAGACAACCAGTCACTTGCAGATTTGAGAATTAGAGATGCCTGACATATTTTATGCATAGTGATCCATATCAACCCAGCAGAGTTAAAACACCACACCTTTAGTTCTGCGATGCTGGCTTCATTCATTATGAAAGCTTGTTTCATCACAGGACGTGGTTGGCTCTATTAGAGGAAGCCTAAAGAAGGGCTTGTCTCTGCAGCTTTATTGTAAAACTGTTTAACAAAAGGGGCTTAGAGTATGAATATAGAATTTGTCCCCATTTATCAAAAACGTATTTAAAAAAACTTTTCAACACTTCACACATCACTGTGTATTTGATACAGAAAGAGACATATTGTGCATGTAATAAAAGCTGGGATTTACATGTAGGAAATATGTGCAAAAAAATCAGCAAACATCTTAAGTTCCTGTACAACAAGCCTCAAAGCCTTGTTTAACCTCTGAACAGATGTGGAACAGTTTGATGGTTGGCAGCAGCAATTGTGACCTTACTGCTCAGCCCTCAGATAGAAGTAAACAATAAATAACTTTTTAAGTAGGGGAATGATTAAAGGAAGTGAGTATATTTAGCTAACTTTGCATATCAAAGGTTAAAAACACACGTGGAAGTAATTCAGTGCCTGCTCTGTTCCACCTGAGTTCTGACAAAAAAACAGAATGGAAAAATATTTGAAACTAGCTCCATTTATGTGATAGAAAATGTAATATTTCTTTATGCTTCGATACAGTCAGACACCCCTCCCTCCCTCTTCTCCTTACATCTGTCGTTCATCGTGGCCACTACAGAAGGAGGGAGGGGGAGAGAGAACGAGAGGAAACAAAAAAGGAAGAGAGGGGGCAAGGGGTTAGTGTTTACAAGACTTACCCACCCCCACATCCTTCTCTACCACCCTTTACTCGTTCTTTCCATCCTCCACTGTACACATATTAACCTCCTTTCAGACATGGAATATCTACCACTACTGATACAAGTTACAGTTTAGCATTTTCGAACGGACCACAAACTTCACTCAGACGTGTCAAGAACTTTTTAAACATCAACATGTGATCTTTAGCATGAATATGCAAGGTTAGATAGTTTTCACACATTATCCAAGAGGCCATCGGCTCTATAGAAACTGACAGATTAACTCAAAATCAGTGAAGAATCAGGGTGGCTCTTATTGTCAGTGATAAACCAATCAGCTTTGTTTACACAGATTACCACTGCAACTTTTCAATGATTACTAGAATGTTACCGACTGCTAGGAAAACTTTTTGAAAAAAAAAAAAATCCCAACTCAGTAGGTCATAATTATCAATAGCTTTCAGTAATAAAGCAATATTTAAAATGTAATATTCTGAAATTGTAACAGAAATGTAATTAAATCTGTGCAAGAAATCAAATCGTACTCAGAGACAGAGACATTGTCCTGTTTTACTATAAGAAGAAAATGTGCTACAGTCAGAAATTAAAATATTCTAGTTGTTATTTATTTGGACAATTTTTCTCATACAGTAAGAGATAAGTGGCTAAATTTAATATTAAGAACAGGCTAAAATTTGGCCAATCATGCAAAAAGAAAATTGTAGGTACTGAGGAATTCTGACTTAAAATATCAGGACATGCAAAAGCCCAGTGACAATATGATTAGTTCTTATGCTTTTCAACTCTGAGAGACTTGACAGCAGATAATCCCGGATGTACTGGCTTAAAATGGGTCCAGACAGGATTTTCAATGATGAGTACAACATGCACAGCACTTCACTCATCATCTCAACATATCTGGGCTCTCTTAATTCACGTTGGAAATTACAGGAGTGAATGTAACAAAATGGCATTTTGGCACAATCACTGTCATATAAAAAAAAAAGAAGAGAGAAAACGATGTGAAATTCAAACAGTTAACTCAGCCAGTTCCATAGTAGCTGCAGAAGTTTCAAAACCAAATCTTTAATTTACACATCAGCAGGAGGTTTCATTTTTCTTAACAAGGTTAGATGGGACTGTTAACATTTCACCACTGTCATTTTGTCCTTTTTCATTTATCAAATGTGGAAACATAATGACATGAAAAGAAAAATGTCAAGATTATGACATGGAAATGTTAAGACAACAAATGCTGCAAATGATCAGTAGCCACCCTGAAAGCACTATTATTGACTTTTCCCATTGTTTTAATACACAGATTTACCACAATAATTATGCAAAAACATTTGAAGTTGATATACAGTAAAATAAAAGAATCTTTAAGGATGGTCAATACTGTTTGCTTATTATAAAAGTTGCTGGTGTGCAAAATATTGTAGGACACTGTTGGGAGGAAAAATATGAAGGGGAAAAAAGTATTCTCTTATTGTAGGTTAGCAAAAACATCTACTCTTTAAATTCTCTAAGAGTCTTTAAGTATGACTGCCCTTAGTATTAGTGACAGTTATTGTGTTTGTTAGTCTTCAATTGTCAAATTAAAATAATTTGGCTACTTTGTCATTCTGAAATGGTTTCCAGGTCATCTTTTTTAATAAAAATTACAATTCTGAATGGAAATAAAAAAAAAATTTGTTTTATTCTTAGAGACAAGAGAAACTAGAAAAACAAAATAAATCAATTTAATTCATTTCTCACCTTCTCTCTTCATGCCCATGGCCAGGCACTTCTGATAGCGGCAGTACTGGCAACGGTTCCTCTGTCTCTTGTCCACTATACAGTCTTTATTGTCTCGGCAGGTGTAGGTTAGGTCCTTGCGCACTGTTCTCTTGAAAAAGCCTTTACACCCCTCACAGCTGTAGACACCATAATGCTTACCTAAAAAGTTAAAGTAAAAAAAAAAAGTATAAAGTTAATAAAACAATAAGAAATATCTAAAAACCTCTAAACATTTTTTTCCCCTTTTAACAGTAGCATTGGAGGTCTTTACCCACCAGAGGATCTATCTCCACAGATGGAACAAAGGCGTTTCTGGGACATCATCGGCCCTGGACTGTGGGCAGACAGATGCTTTAAGCCCAGTGGAGGTTTCACATCATCAGAGCTACTCACTGCATGGAGCCCTGACATGGTGACTGTTGAGTTGATCTGGCACAAGACAGGAAGAATTTTCACATGCTTTTCCAAATTATACCTATATTTTAAACAATTCACATTTAATGTAATCATTAAGGCTAGAAAAGAAAAAAGACTAGCAAGAATGAGCAGAAAGTAAATTGTTCGGTGTTTCATGTTTCTTCATCAATTCAAGTCCAACCTTTGCTCACATTTCACACTGACAGTCTGATAAGAATGAAGAGCGAGACAAGGATTTAACCAAATTCAAGTTAGTTTGTATAGGACCAGACAAACAAAAATGGAGTAAGGACAACATAAAAAGTAAAATTAATACTCAAGATCTGGATAAACAAATACTACATTAATGCAAATCCACTGAAAAGATGGTTGTCCTTTACAGTTGTACTTAAAATGGACCATAAAGCAAACCAGAACTTGTATTACATCCACTGGTTTGTACCTGAGGGCTGCTAATTGGGCCATATCCCACTGACGGGGTGCCAGGTAGGCAGGGTGAGTCCAGTGATGAGCTAATAACAGAAAATGGAGAGCCGATGCTACTGATAGGGCTGTTGACTCGAGCAGTGGTGATGGGTGGCAGGGAGGTCA
Organism: Argolebias nigripinnis; assembly: GCA_031763805.1. NCBI lineage: Eukaryota > Metazoa > Chordata > Actinopteri > Cyprinodontiformes > Rivulidae > Argolebias > Argolebias nigripinnis. The sequence continues at coordinate 30,106,176 of JARVJN010000813.1, read as the reverse complement.
TGGAAGCTGCTGATGGAACCAGTGGGGGTGAGCGTTGGCCCGAGGGAGGAGAAGACACAGACGAACTGTCTGGACTGTGAGAATCTGCAAACAGACAACCAGAGACATAACAGTGAAATCATACCAGGTCAGCGTATGGTGTGTAAGTCACCCTTAACATAAATGCAGGCTTAATTGTAACAGTTAAAAATGCTTGTACACATTTTTCATGCATGCTGAAAAGACATGAAACAGCTTAAAGTCACAAAATAACTTAGGAAATAAGAGACTGAATTTTTGGCATGATTTAACCATTTATTTCAGTAAATAATAAGCATACTGTGTTATAATTTATTTAATTATCAAATAATTAGCTGTTCTATTTGACTAGTATTTAATTAGAGAAAAAATGTGCTAACAAAAATGTAATGCCTACTTTGTAGTTTTATTAATGGTGGGTGTGATTCAAATTTATCGAATTAAGCGACAGAATACATATAAAACAATAGCAATGTGTTATTATGATCCTTCACTTTCTTCTGCAGCTGGCTGGACTGTATCGTCTCTGCATTGGGCAGTGTACTTGTAATTTATCTAACCTAGTTAATTTTTGTTTAAAGAAAATAACTTTGGATAGGGTGAGCTCTGCCAAAAGCTCTACTGTAACCCAGTAAAAACAATGCTTACAATATTGGTCAAACCTACACAAATGGGACAACATGCTTTTAATTACTTAGATACACATTTTGTCAATCACCTTCAAAATGCACGGAACTGGGTTCAACCATGTTTGTCAATATATTCTTGGTATACTAGCAAAAAGTCAATGGACGACTGTATTATAAACACGTTTATATTGCAACTATATATGTTTATATAATAACTTATAAAGTTTCAGCAGTAAGCAAAATAGCATAAAATAATGTTTTATAGACAACCGTGTTCGTTCCTTACTAATAAAAAAAGAACTGCTGCATTTTGCTCACCTCTGCTGTCTCCCATTTTGGTGGTTTGAGCACCAGGGCCCAGTTGGCAGCGGCAGGCCGAAGCGCTTTCGTCTTTAGCAGCCCTCTATCAAACTCGAGACCGCGGACTGAGGCCCGGGCCGGAGTTGGTTAGAGAAACCAAACGGGTCTGAAAAATCCAACACAAGAAAAAAAAAATCTAAATGAACGTAAGAGTGGCCATTGTATCGTAAAATGCTAAATAATACCCAAAATCGCCCAGCTGTTTTAAAGATTGCGATGCATTCATTTGCTTGCCAGCAGACATTTGACAGCAAATCTGTTGCTTTGACATTTTGCGCTGCGAAGTAGAGCAGCCAAATGCTCAGTTGTTAACAAGAAAAGTGTTTTCCGGCTATAATAAACTAACTGCGAACCCCCAACACCGTATTTATCTAGCAAACAACGCGTTTATCGCACCAACGTACAGACAGACGAAGCCCTGACAAATGGAAACAAACTACTTTATTTTAAACCAGCTAGCCAAAGTTAGCATAGCAAGGGCCGTTAACTAACCAAGCTAACGTTAGCTATTACAAGGGTCGTGGATCACATAATCCTACTTTATTCATTACAAGGCTCGTGAATTAACCAAGCTAAAGTTAGCCATGGCAACGCTAGCGGACTAACCAAGCTAAAGTTAGCCATCAGAACTAACCAAGCTAACGTTGTTAGCGACTTAAAATGCTACCAAGTACGAATAGGTTTTTGTTACGTTCTTAAATTAAACAGTGAACACACCGCTCGGCACTTCGTTTAAAAGAAAGTAAGCGTGTCCCTGGTCACTATTTGTTTAAATTTACGTACCGGGTTTAAGTTGTCAAAACGAGCTAAAGCTTCAGCTAACTGTGTCTAGCCACCTACCCCAGCTAGCAAACCAGATAATCCGAGCGGATCGGAAGAGAGCCAAGAACAGACCAGAATGTCGCTGTCTGCTCCGTTTCTGACGAAATTCCTCTGCATATGCTGGACGACTTATTTAATTGAACGTTTTCAGCAAGTATAAAACGAATTACTAACGTTTTAGCGAAGCCGTTTCTTCTTATGAAGAAAATGTCAACTAGGCCCCGTGCGCTGCTCGTCTCTCCCCACGATCTGCTTCGTAGTCAGCAGCCCTCCCTCCCCGTCTCCCTTCCTGCGACGATGAAAACACGATGATGGGGAAGGATTTGGCTTAGTGCTCTCATACTGTTGAACGATGACCCAGAAATCTCTGCAGCATCAGTGCAGCTTGGTTTCTGAGCGCAAGGACAAGAAACGCTGCGCCTCAACCGAGACACATCCAGTGCAGGAGGTCAAGGGGTCAAGACAAGTTCAGTCAGTCGCTGCAAAGGTTATTAGGGGACACTGGTGGGTTCTTGGGCTTGGGTATATATTTTGAACTGGTCCTCTTTTGCATATTGCTGAGTTTGAAGGGCACTGATTATCTGCAAAATCCCTGCTGAGTCGACTCAGAAAAGATTTATTAGTTGAGGTATTTTGTTTTGTGGCAGTTTAATGCAACATTAATATTTTTTTCACACTGCAACGCATTGCAGAAATTTTATTGTTTGAATTTAACACAATAAATCAAAAACAAACATACTGATGCGAGTGAAACCTGCATTCAGATTGCATGCAAGTTGTTTTGTATTGTCAGACTATAACTGTGGAATTACATATAGAACAGGGTAGACATTGTAGGTGAGTAAATTTATTGTGTGTGTGTGTGTGTGTGTGTTTTAGAGGGATGTACCGGTACATACATGTTGGGATGATCTTCTTCTTTCGGCTTTTCCCTTTTCAGGGGCCGCCACAGCGAGTCATCCTCCTCCACCTCACTCCTCTGCATCCTCTGTCCTCACTCCAACTACCTTCATGTCCTCTCTAACTGCATCCATATATCTCCTCTTTGGCCT
>JARVJN010000813.1:29937957-29948480 GCA_031763805.1 Argolebias nigripinnis | reverse complement strand
ACAGAGCTAAAAATGGGTCTAAAAATATGGGGAAAAATCCGTAGATAATACGCCTCGGTGTATAATACGCAGGACATGCAAATGAGCAAAAAACCCGCGTATTATACACCGGTGTTTACGGTATATATATATATATATGTATATATGTGTATATATATATATAATCACACTTTAAAGGTAAAATCGAAATAATGTAATGCCATCAATATGTTGAACATTACTCAAAATAGAAAACAATAAAGAGAACATCATAAACTTTAATAAACCATGGTGCTAATGAATCCAAGTTGCTAAAAGAACCTCGCCAACGGAACCACTCTGCTACTGGGACCAAACTGTAGTAGATGTATTTCTTTTTTTACTTTCTGTTCTTTGTTTTCTACTTTTGTCGCATGCTTTGGTAGTGGTTGTTTTGTTTTCATGGTTTTTGCAAGTCAAGACGGTTCTTCTGGTCCAGAGCATTTCATTGTATTGTTCACCTTGTGATATAACAATAAACAACAAACCTTTTAAGTTCTGTTGAAACACACATGGAGTTGAATATATAACATTTGTTAGGCATGTTGGTGATGGTATCATGCTGTGGGACCAGTAGTAGAACTGGCCGAAAGTTGAAGGAAATTTTTTTTTTTTTCAGAGTTACAATATTCTGTTAAGCACTGAAGTTGCACAAAGGAAATTAAAACAGTTTTTAAAATAAGCTGATCTTAAAATATTTAAACTTGATTTAAAAAAGCAACTATATAAAAGAAAAAAATCATTCTGCATAGATGTAGCTCAAATAAAACTCCATCCTGTCATTGTAAAAATGTTTAGATATGTTCATCAAATATGCTGACTGTAAAGTTTTAGAAAACAAAACAAAAAAATTATAGTTTATTTGATGATTTGGCTGCACAGTAGCTCTGCCTCAGTAAAAGAACAACGACGTGATGATCGTATCTCTGACAAGTGTGTGCAGGGCTGATACAGCTGTGCAGCTGAGCTTGATTGTGTTCATTGGGGTCAGAGTTTAAGAAACAGCGCGTCCCGTCAGATTATAACGCCATCACACCCGTCCAAGCTGCTGCATGCCGTAATGTCTAACATCACAGGTCAGGAGGGCTGCATGAGACGAATGAAGTCAACAAGAGACAGAAAAAGCTGCAAGGATGGAGAGATGGACGCAGCATGGAGGGGTGGGAAAGTAACAGATGGACTTGGGAGGATTAGAGAGAAATCTGGGTGAGTTTCTGATGGAAACCCACCCAACTCGGAGGAAGGCGTGATGAGAAAATTGAGAGGAAAAGAGAGAAATCAAATCTACTACTGGAGGAAGTTGAAGGACGCACACAGTGTACTCGTCCCAGAGCCCCTGCCCTGGTAAGAATTTTATTTATTTATGTTATTAATTGGTTTTAGTTCTCGATTTGCTGTTCAAGTGTCATTTGATGAAAAGTTGAGAGCTTCCAGCTGCAGCTGGATTTTCTAATCCCACCCATGAGGGAAAAGATTTCAGGTCATCCTGATGAGATGGATATCTCACTCAAACAGAGCAACACAACACGGTGGCAAGTTTTATTTTCTGTAAATGTAATGCGATGCATTTAGTTCATGAATATAGTTTTTGTTTTTTAGGCAAACTAAAATTACTCACTAAAAATAATTAAAGTGAGTGTGCTGAACTGAGGTTTTGTTTTTAAGCTGATTCGGTCACTTGAACTCATACATGAAGAATAATTGTATAAGTTATGTAAAAGTGATAAAACGTGGCCGAGTATTTTTACCCTCTGCTCGTTGGAAACAGGCAAATCATTTGGGTTTCTCAGTCGAATCGTTGCTGTAACAACTGCACGTCTTTCTCTGACACGTTTGACGGCTGCCTTGATAATAAAGACAATTTTGAGAGAAATTCAACAAAATGATAAAATAAACTGAATTAGGTCTGATCCTAAATTTCAAAATGAAACAGTTATTTTTACAGTTAATTTGTTTGTGACAGGAAAAAAAGTTTCATTTATTTCCAAATGCATTTGTACATTTCAGACACTTCCAAATGGTTGTGCATTTATCTATTTACATTAAAATTGTTTTTTGTTGCAACAATTAGGAGCTCAAATGCACAGTGTTTCAATTTTCTAAAAAAAAAAAGTGGTGCAGTCAGAATACAATTTAGTTTTATTATAGAAAAATAAAGAAAATTAAAACTTTTATGTACTTATTTCTAAGTGCACAACGGCTCACAATTTACTGTATAATATAAATCCACATGCAAATTCTAATAACTGCAAATACTTTATTTTGTTGTTTATTAAATTAATTTCAGTGTTTCCTGTGAGGTAAAAAGGAGCTGAACGTCTTTGGTTCGTGAAAATGTGTCACATGGAAATAAAAAGTCAGTCATGGTCTACTTGGGGACTGTCAGGCTGAGGGTCGTTTATAACATCAGTGTGGTGCATTCAGGTGTCATTGATCAAAACATGCAGAATTTACAGAGCTAAAGTTAAATCAGGGTTAAAATAAAACTGTTTTAAAAAGTAGTTGCATTTTATACTGTTGAGTTCTCATTTTCCCTCATTTCTCAGCTGCTTGTCATTCCTGTTCAGCATGCACACGTTACAGTTACAGTTGTTGTTTCTACAAATATAAACACAACACCATTTTAAGATATGTCTTCGTCCACACAGAAACACCAAAAAATATGCAGAACGCTGTAGTCACTAGATCTGTAGTAACTTGGCCTATAGTATAGGCCTGCAGTAACCACACCAGTAAAAACTAGGCCTGTAGTAACTATGCTTGTAGTAACTAGGCCTGTAGTAACTATGCTTGTAGTAACTAGACCTGTAGTAACTACGCTTGTAGTAACTAGACTGTAGGCCTGTAGTAACTAGGCCTGTACTAACAAGGCTTGTAGTAACTAGACCTGTATTAACTAGACCTGTAGTAACTTGGCCTGTAGTAACTAGTCTTGTAGTAACTTGGCCTGTAGTAACTAGACCTGTAGTAACTAGGCCTGTAGCAACTAGACCTGTATTAACTAGACATGTAGTAACTTAGCATGTAGTAACTATTCCTGTAGTAACCTGGCCTGTAGTAACTAGACCTGTAAAAATTAAACATGTAGTAACTAGACCTATAGTAACCTGGCCTGTAGTAACTAGGCCTGTAGTAACTAGACCTGTATTAACTAGACATGTAGTAACTTAGCATGTAGTAATTATTCCTGTAGTAACCTGGCCTGTAGTAACTAGACCTGTAGTAACTAGGCCTGTAGTAACTAGGCCTGCAGTAACTAGGCTTGCAGTAACTAAACCTGTAGTAACTAGGCCTGTAGTAACTAGGCTTGCAGTAACTAGGCCTGTAGTAACTAGACCTGTAGTAACTAGATGTGTGGTAACTACATGCCTGTAGTAACTATACCTGTAGTAAGTAGACCTGTATTAACTAGGCCTGTAGTAACTAGACTGTATTAACTAGGCGTGTAGTAACTAGACTGTACTGTATTAACTAGACCTGTAGTAACTAGGCCTGCAGTAACTAGACCTGTATTAACTAGGCCTGTAGTAACTAGACTGTAATAACTACACTTGTAGTAACAATACATGTAGTAAGTAGACCTATGGTAACCAGGCCTGTAAAAACTAGGCCTGTAGTAACTAAACTTGTAGTAACTAGACGTGTAGTAAGTAGACTTGTAGTAACTAGACATGTAGTAACTAGGCCTGCAGTAACTAGGCCTGCAATAACTAGACCTGTAGTAACTAAACTTGTAGTAGCTAGAAGTGTAGGAAGTAGACATATAATAACTAGATCTGTAGTAACTAGGCCTGCAGTAACTAGACCTGCAATAACTAGGCCTGTAGTAACTAGGACTGTAGTAACTAGACTGTATAACTACACTTGAAGTAACTAAACCTGTAGGATAGTAAACTTGTGGTAACTAAGCCTGTGGTAACTATGGTAGGCCTGTAATAACTAGGCCTGTGATAACTAGACCTGAAGTAACAACTCTTGTAGTAACTATACCATTTGTATCTAGGCCTGTAGTAACTAGACCTGTAGTAACTAGATGTGTGGTAACTACATGACTGTAGTAACTATACCTGTAGTAAGTAGACCTGTATTAACTAGGCCTGTAGTAACTAGACTGTATTAACTAGGCCTGTAGTAACTAGACTGTACTGTATTAACTAGACCTGTAGTAACTAGGCCTGCAGTAACTAGACATGTAGTAACTAGGCCTGCAGTAACTAGACCTGTAGTAACTAGGCCTGTAGTAACTAGACCTGCGGTAACTAGACATGCGGTAACTAGACCTGTAGTAACTAGGCATGTAGTAACTATACCTGTAGTAACTAGGCCTGCAGTAACTAGACCTGTAGTAACTAGACCTGTAGTAACTAGGCCTGCAGTAACTAGACCTGTAGTAACTAGGCCTGTAGTAACTAGACCTGCGGTAACTAGACCTGTAGTAACTAGGCCTGTAGTAACTATACCTGCAGTAACTAGATCTGTATTAACTAGACCTGTAGTAACTAGACCTGTAGTAACTAGACCTGTAGTAACTAGGTCTGCAGTAACTCGACCTGTTGTAACAAGGCCTGTAGTAACTAGACTGTAGTAATTAGGCATGTAGTAACTATACTATAGTAACTACACTTGTAGTAAGTAGATCTGTAGTAACTAGACCTGTAGTAACTAGACCTGTGATAACTAGGCCTGCAGTAACTCGACCTGTTGTAACAAGGTCTGTAGTAACTAGACTGTAGTAACTAGGCATGTAGTAACTATACTATAGTAACTACACTTGTAGTAAGTAGATCTGTAGTAACTAGACCTGTGGTAACTAGGCCTGTTGTAACTACACTTGTAGTAAGTATACTTGTAATTACTTGGCCTGTTAACTAGACCTGTAGTAACTAGGTCTGCAGTAACTAGACTGTAGTAACTAGGCCTGCAGTAAGTAGACCTGTAGTAACTAGACTTGTGGTAACTAGGCCTGTAGTAGCTAGACCTGCAGTAACTAGAAATATATTAACTAGACCTGTAGTAACTAGACCTGTAGTAACTAGATCTATATTAACTAGGCCTGTGTAACTAGATCTACATTAACTAGACCTGTAGTAACTAGATCTATATTAACTAGTCCTGTAGTAACTAGACCTGTATTAGACCTGCAGTAACTAGATCTATATTAACGAGGCCTGTAGTAACTAGGCCTGTATTAACTAGACCTGTAGTAACAAGACCTGTAGTAACTAGGCCTGTGGTAACTAGGCCTGTAGTAGCTATACCTGAAATAATTAGACCTGTAGTAACTAGACCTGTAGTAACTAGGTCTACAGTAACTAGACTTGTAGTAACTAGGCCTGTAGTAACTAGACTGTAATAACTAGACTAACTACACTTGTAGTAAGTAGATCTGTAGTAACTAGGCCTGTGATAACTAGAACTGTAGTAACTTCACTTGTAGTAAGTATACTTGTAATAACTTGGCCTGTAGTAACTAGACTGTAGTAACTAGGCCTGCAGTGTGTAGACCTGTAGTACCTAGACCTGTGGTAACTAGGCCTGTAGTAGCTAGGCCTGCAATAACTAGACCTGTATTAACTAAACATGTAGTAACTACACCTGTAGTAACTAGACTGTAATAACTGCACTTGTAGGAACTATACATGTAGTAACTGGGCCTGGAGTAACTGGGCCTGTAGTTACTAGGCCTGTAGTAACTAGACCTTTAGTAACTTGGCTTGTAGTAACTAGACCTGTAGTAACTATACCTGTAGTAACTTGGCTTGCAGTAACTAGACCTGTAGTAACTATACCTGTAGTAACTGGGCCTGTAGTAACTATACCTGTAGTAACTAGGCCTGTTGTAACTGGACCTGTATTAACTAGGCCTGCGGTAACTAGATTGTAGTAACTAGGCCTGCGGTAACTAGACTGTAGTAACTAGGCCTGCAGTAAATAGACCTGTAGTAACTAGACATGTGGTAACTAGGCCTGTAGTAGCTAGACCTGCAATAACTAGACCTGTATTAACTAAACATGTAGTAACTAGACTGTGATAACTGCACTTGTAGTAACTATACATGCAGTAACTGGACCTGTAGTAACTGGGCCTGTAGTAACTAGGCCTGTAGTAACTAGACCTGTAGTAACTTGGCTTGTCGTAACTAGACCTGTAGTAACTATACCTGTAGTAACTTGGCTTGTAGTAACTAGACCTGTAGTAACTATACCAGTAGTAACTGGGCCTGTAGTAACTATACCTGTAGTAACTAGGCCTGTAGTAACTAGACTTGTAGTAACTAGGCCTGTAGTAACTAGACTTGTAGTAACTAGGCCTGTGGTAACTAGGCATGTAGTAGCTAGACCTGCAGTAAGTAGACCTGTATTAACTAGGCCTGTAGTAACTAGACCTGCAATAACTAGACATATATTAACAAGGCCTGTAATAACTAGACTGTGGTAACTACACTTGTAGTAACTATACCTGTAATAACTGGGCCTGTGGTAACTAGGCCTGTAGTAACTAGACATGTAATAACTAGGCCTGCAGTAACTAGACCTGTAGTAACTAGGCCTGCAGTAACTAGACCTGTAGTAACTAGACCTGTAGTATCTAGACCTGCCGTAACTAGGCCTGCAATAACTAGACCTGAAGTAACTAGACCTGAAGTAACTAGACTGTGGTAACTACACTTGTAGTAACTATACCTGTAGTAACTAGACTGTGGTAACTAGACCTGTAGTAACTATACCTGTAGTAACTGGGCCTGTAGTAACTAGACCTGTAGTAACTATACCTGTAGTAACTGGGCCTGTAGTAACTATACATGTAGTAACTAGGCCTGTAGTAACTAGGCCTGTAGTAACTACACCTGTAGTTACTAGGCCTATGGTAACTAGGCCTGTAGTAACTAGGCCTGTAGTAACTAGGCCTGTAGTAACTAGACCTGTAGTTACTAGGCCTATGGTAACTAGACCTGTAGTAACTAGGCCTGTAGTAACTAGGCCTACAGTAACTAGGCCTGTAGTAACTATACCTGTAGTAACTAGACCTGTAGTAACTATACCTGTAGTAACTTGGCCTGTAGTAACTAGACCTGTAGTAACTATACCTGTAGTAACTAGGCCTGTAGTAGCTAGACCTGCAGTAATTAGACATGTATTAACTAGGCCTGTAGTAACTAGACTGTGGTAACTACCCTTGTAGTAACTATACCTGTAGTATCTAGGCCTGTGGTAACTAGACCTGTAGTAACTAGGCCTGTGGTAACTAGACCTGTGGTAACTAGACCTGTAGTAACTAGGCCTGCAGTAACTAGACCTGAAGTACGTAACTACGCCTGTAGTAACTAGACCTGTAGTAACTAGGCCTGCAGTAACTAGACCTGAAGTAATTACGCCTGTAGTAACTAGACCACTAGGTCTGTAGTCACTACGCCTTTAGTAATTAGCCCCATAGTAATTAAGCCTGTGGTAACTATACCTATACAGTAGTAACTAGCCCTGTAGTAACTAGCCCTGTTGTAACTAGACCTAGGACACTTTCAGGTCGTAGGTCATGGCTATGATGTCATCAAAAAGTTGTGTTTTAATAATCTTCATGAAGTTGCAAAGTCGGCGTGTCAAAATCTTTTCACTTTGGAACCCATTAAAAAACGTTCTGGGGTTCCTATAGTTCTGTTTTTAGTGAACATTAGGTTAAAACAACATGTGTTCTCATAAAACCTCCCTTGGGAAGGCCCCTTGGATAAAAGTGGGCTTCTTAAGCCTGATCCATAAAGCTGGCTTTCCTGTGTAACACCATCACTTTGTTTGGACAAGTTTTGTCCTCCAGTACCACCTGTCAGCCACCTGTAATGCTGTCCAGACGTCCCTTTGTGGACAGATGGGCGGGAGTGTCTGATGGGTTTTCACCAGGATGGAGTCCAACTGTGTCAGGTTTTTAAAATATAACAAACTGTTTCCTCAGTTTAATGAATACCAGTCGTCAGGTTTGCGTTAGTCGGTCTCTACGTGCAGCAGGTGGTTTTTGATGGGGTTTGATTTAATCAAGAAAACAGAAGTCAACACAACACTGTGGTGATTTTAGCTTCTTTTGGGGGGTACTCAAGCTCCCCTAAAACACCATTAGGATTTTGTAAGGAGACTCAGTTCTCACACATTAGATTCACCAAAATATTGAATACATTGGAATAAATAATGACACTTAAACAGACAAATGAAAAAAAATGTTTTTGCCCGAGTCGGATCCTCTACGCCACTTATCAATCAATCCAGAAGGCTCGTCAGCAACTGACCAATCGTCGACCTCAGTTTGTCCTGAAGTGAAACACACCTTACATGCAGGAGCTGGGGGGTGGAGAGGGTTGTTGCGTGAGAGAAACGGAGCACTACATTTGTAGCATTTTAGCTTGCATATCTGTATTGTGCGCCTCAATACAGTTGTTGGCATTTGCTGACTTCTAGAATTGCCCCTGGCACGGTAATGAGGGTTGAGAGAACGTCCTCAAGCTGCAGCTTCCAGGTACATAATCCAGAAACTTCCTTCCTGTTAATGTCTAGAAATATGTGCATCATCGGCATGACTTCTGGAGAGTTTTTGTCAGCGAGTTACTTTGAAGACACTTTCTAAGAACTTGGTCAGCTAAAGGATTTATCTGCTTTTTATGTTGACGGTTCCTGGGAACGTGTCCAACTTTACAGCTTCGCTGAACCCAAATAAAAATGTGATAAAATTCTATAACAGACTGAAAATCAGTGCAAATGTTTCATTAAACTAATGGAAATGTTTCCTTCAACACCTGGTTATAGCAGCTCTAGACGTTCTGGTGATCCATCAAACATCTGAAGGTTTGCGCCTGTTTCACATTTGTTGTTTTGAAGATGTAAATAATAAATTCACTTGACTTTAGTTTAAGGTCAAGATTATTAGGACGTAGAAGGGAATTCCTAATGATTTTATCTGTTTGTCTCATTCTGTTGTTTTTCTAACAGGTGGTCGTCTGAAGACGTCATAGGAGTCACTTAATCTCCTCCACCTAACCCGAGATTAAAACTGATTTTCCAGGCCCAGAGAACAGGAGATCCTGGACTAATTACTCAGCTGGAAGCTCAGTCCCTCCCGGGGAGGGGACAGGTTCAACAGTGGGATGTGCTGCGAGGCTCCAACTGTTTAGGTGCAGAACCTACGAGATAAGAGAGAAGGAAAACAACTGTCGAGAAAAGCCGAGGCGGAGATGAGTTCACCTCGTGAAGCATGCGCTCCAATCCCAAACAAAGCTCCTGGATGTCGGGCTGATGTTTGTCTCGTGAATCCTAATTTTCTGTGACTGACACCACAGCCTGCAGCTGACACTGTGCTGTCCTTAGATGAGGATGCAACAGCTGCAATGTTCAGCGGGCACATCTGCCTCCTCTTGATTAAATCTCAGCGCTTCATCTGTCTTTACTCCGCTGTCCCCTGACCGCCGCTCGTCAACTAGTCTTCTTTCTTAAACTCTGTCCTCGTTTCATCTCTTCACCACTCCTCACCGCCCCCCTGATCTCTGCCCCACCTCTCAAACATCCGTCATCTATCTTTCTTTTCAAGTCATACTCCACGACTCGGTCTCAGCTTCCCAGGAGACGGTTTAGCATCTTACCTGACTGATCTTGGCCTTGACATGGAAACCCCCTCATTCCTCTGACCCTCGTTCCAGTTTGTCACCAAACCTGGGATCCCCTTCACAGTGAAAGCATCGTTCACCAGTCCCACCACTTCTTCTCCGGCTTCTGTCAAGTCACAGAGCAACGATGCTGGAGAAAATGTCCAGGCGAAACCGCACCTTGCTCTCCCTGGGTCTCACCTCCTTGGCCCTCACTTTGTCGGTGTCGGCTTTCTGCACCTCGTACTGGTGCGAGGGGACGCACAAAGTGGTGAAGCCGGTCTGCTTGTCTCCAGTCAAGATGAAAAACTGTGGGAAGAACGACAGCCAGCCATATACAGGTGAGGATGACAAACACTGCCAACTCACTTTCTTTTTTTAAAACTAATTTACCAGCGTTAAATAGCTTTCCATTATATCCCTCCTTTTTATTTAGCTTCAAAGGAGTTTCATCTTTTATTTTTTCAAAGGGGTCTTGATCGATAGTTCTCCATTCTTCAGTTGATCATCTGCTTCAGTCCAAAATCATATTTTTTTTCATGCTAAAATACAGTTTCCTGTTAGTTTATGTAATTTTCATAGTTTCAACTATGATATGGTAACAAACTGTTTCTGTGTAGCAAGCAGGGCCTAAAGAAGACACGTTAAAGGGTTTCTTAAATTATTTGTTGCATAGTTTAAAAACACTGGATCATCCCCGGAGCTCAAGAGTCTTTTAATGCTTGAATGTTTCGGAGTTAACTGGCTCAACAGAATGGTCTGTTATGGTTTGCAATGGTTTGTTATCTGGGTGTCCAAATACTTCTATAAAAGTCTTCAGTTGATCCAAAATGCTGCTGCCAGAGTCTTAACTGGAGTTAGTAGGAGAGATCATATCTCTCCAGT
>JARVJN010000813.1:29645767-29656010 GCA_031763805.1 Argolebias nigripinnis | reverse complement strand
TATAATTTATCCCCCACGTCTTGCCAAGTATAAACACTCAATGCGGTCGGTGACACACACGCAATTGCGTCATCGCTAGGCACTCAGCAGGGGGTAAAATATGTGAGACAAGAAGTATAAACCAGGCTTGAGGAGGGACTAGAAAACATGAGGGAGAGACAACATGCAGGACCAGACCCCAGAAACCCTACAGAACCCGCCTCAAGGGATACCCCCTGAAATCCCAAGGAGAGCCCCATCCACTTGGGAGGGAGGGTGGGAGGGAAAAAATAAGTAGGGTACAGCAAACAAAAAAACAGGCAGGTAGGAACCTGGGCACACATAAAAGACACAAGGGGGAAAACACAGAAAACCCTAAGCCCCCCCGAGTCAAGGTGTTCTGGTGGACGGTCACGAGGCCGATCCTTTGTGGTCAGTAGAATGGCTACAGCTGGAGATGAGGAGACCCCCGGGACAGCTGTAGCTCAATGAATGAGGACCTCTGGAAGAGTGAGGACCCCTGATGGAACAAGGACCACTGGAAGAGCAAGGACCTCTGTTGGAGCGAGGACCTCTGTTGGAGCGAGGACCCCTGCAGAAGCGAGGACCTCTGGAGAAGCAAGGACCGCTGGAGAAGCGAGGACCGCTGGAGAAGCGAGGACCCCTGGAGAAGCGAGGACCTCTGGAGAAGTGAGGACCTCAGGAGAAGTGAGGACCTCTGGAGAAGCGAGGACCTCTGGCGAAGCGAGGACCTCTGGAGAAGCGAGGACCCCTGGAGAAGCGAGGATCCCTGGAGAAGCGAGGACCTCTGGAGAAGCGAGGACCTCTGGAGAAGTGAGGACCTCTGGAGAAGCAAGGACCTCTGGAGAAACGAGGACCCCTGGAGAAGCGAGGACATCAGGAAAAGCAAGGACCTCTGGAGCGAAGACCCCCCATCGAGGCATCGGCTGAGCGAGGACCCCTGTGGACGTCGAGACATCGGCTGAGCGACAACCCCCGTGGACGTCGAGGCATCAGTTGAGCAAGGACCCCCATGGACGTCGAGGCATCGGCTGAGCGAGGACCCCCCCCCGTGGAAGTTGAGGCGTCGGCTGAGCGAAGACCCCCCGTGGACGTTGGCTGAGCAAAGACCCTCTGTGGACATTGAGGCATCAGCTGAGCGAAGACCCTCTGTGGACGTCGAGGCATCGGCTGGTGCAGGAACCAGTCTGGGTGCTGTTGGGGGAACCAGTCTTGGTGCTGGTGGGGGAACGAGTCTGGGTGCTGGTGAGGGAACGAGTCTGGGTGCTGGTGTGGAAACCAGTATGGGCGCTGGTGTGAGAACCAGTCTGTGCACCAGTGTGGGAACCAGTCTGGGCACTGGTGTGGAAACCATTCTGGGCGCTGTTGTAGAAACCAGTCTGGGTGCTGGTATAGGAACCAGTCTGGGCACTGGTATGGAAACCAGTCTGGGCGCTGGCATGGAAACCAGTCTGGGCGCTGGCATGGGAACCAGTCTAGGCACTGGCGTGGAACCAGTCTGGGAGCTTGCGTGGGAACCAGTCTTGGTGCTGGTGGGGAACGAGTCTGGGTGTTGGTGAGGGAACGAGTCTGGGCACTTGTGTAGGGACCAGTCTGGGCGTTGGTGTGAGAACCAGTCTGGGCACTGGTGTGGAAACCAGTCTGGGCGCTTGCATGGAAACCAGTCTGGGTGCTGGCGTGGAAAACAGTCTGGGAGCTGGTTTGGAAACCAGTCTGGGTGCTGATGTGGGAACCAGTCTGAGTGCTGGTGTAGGAACCAGTCTGGGCTCTGGTGTGGGAACCAGTCTTGGTGCTGGTGTGGAAACCAGTCTGGGCGCTGGTGTGGAAACCAGTCTGGGCATTGGCGTGAGAGCCAGTCTGGGTGCTGGCATGGAAGCCAGTCTTGGTGCTGGCACTGGGGTCAGCGAGTCCATTGCTGACGCAGAACCTAGCGAGTCAGGAGCATCTAGAGTGAAACCCAGACCGGGTACAGCTGATGGTGCGCTGAGAGGCAAACCAGGCTGAGCAGGAGCCAGCAGAAGCAAACGCAGCATGCGCCTCTCCATCCACGCCTGCTGGAACAGCTGCCATGCCTCCGGCGAGTCTTCTTTACTGCTAGCCCCGGTGTACCTGGAGATGATTCCCTCCACAGCGATCATTCTATCCCAGGGACCACTGGAGCTGCAGGATTCCTCCCCCCTAACGACAGGTGTGCAGGAGCGTGCAGCATCCTCCGCCCCAGCGACAGGTGCAACATCCTCCCCCCCCCCAACGAAGGGAAACGCACGGGCGAGGACTTGGCTGTGTCTGCAAAGAGGCGTGCTAGGGTTCGGTGGAGCCGGCTTGGTTCTGCCGCCCGTTCCTCCTGCAGCGAGTCCGAGCGGGTTGCCCCCATCACTTTGGAAATTGCTCTGGGAAAGCAGGGGGTGTTTGGGGAGGAGCTGGGTTGTGAGGAGCTGCCGCTCTGGTTCTCCATCTTTCCCCCTCCTCACGCAGAGCGGTCTTCTTTTCTCCCAGACTGCGTACTCGAAGAGAGTTATAATCCTGCTGGGTTCTGTTTGGTCTCTGGATTCTATCATGTTCGTGTCTCTGAGTGTTGAACCCATGTGCAGGAAAACGAGAAGGCTCAGAATAAAATAAGTAAAATGTTTATTAAATGGATAAACAAAACAAAAAGCTGTTGAGGCAGCAGACTTACTTTAAGCGGATGAGACACAGAGGGAATAACGAGCATGAAGCCTTAGACAGGACAATCCAGAGACAAAGGACAAGACACCAAGGGGCTGAATATATACAGACACTGACCAGGTGAAATGACAGACACCTGTGGTGATTAGGATTAAACACAGGTGCGACAGTGTTGGATGATAGGAGGAGAATGCCGAGGAGGGACTGGAAAACATGAGGGAGAGACAACATGCAGGACCAGACCCCAGAAACCCTACATACAGTTTATATTACATTACTGTTTATTCACACTACTTTTTACATGCACTACTGTTTATATTAATTACATTACTGTTTATATTTAGAATAGAATAGAATATATCTTTATTGACGTTGCCATTGCACCAGGGCACATTACAATGTGATTGAATTACGCACATCCGTCTTAAGATGGGATGAGTGCACGAAGCCGCAGCAGTTAAACCGCGCCGCCACAATCTTAGATATGAAAAAAGGAAAATAACATGAGGATAAGTTGTGGAATTACAAAAAAGATCTTTTACATCTTGCCTGTTTAGACACCATATGAGAAATTAAAAAAAACTCTACCAGAAAGCATATTTAGGACAAATGACATGCATTTTGAGGTTGAGGCAGTAAGATTCTGTCCATGAGCCATTTTCAGATAGCAAACAGTTCTGTAAATGTTCCTAGCCGGCCTCCGATAACGCTCACAGAAAGTTCTCTGGGGGTGGGAGGATGGGAGGGTAGCGATAGTTAGGTGCAGCTGGTATCCTCAGTAACACGTCTCAGGAGAAATTTGATAACCAGCCTTTCCAAGGCTGTTTTGGATAGTCATAACATAACTATTTTTCACTTCAGGCACACAGTGTAATTTATGTAGCCTTGAGTCCTGCTGGGAGACTCTGATCCAAATATGATCCAATTCGGGAACTTTTCACTGATCCAAGCTATGACCCTTCCTCCAGATGTTGACCAGTACAGCGTCCAAGAGTCCCAAGCCGTGCGGGTGGTCTGCGATCCTCAGAGATCATGTCCACCTTCCGGTTTAGCTCGTAAATCAGCTGATTTATGGAGGTCACTGCGCGGATCAGACTTTCACTATGACTCGGGAGCTTCGACATGGCATTTATCACTGCTGAAGTCTTCCTTATTTTCCGATAGAACAGTGCTCCACCAACGCAAAAAAGCAAAGCGTCTGCTATCATAAATCCAATTATGTACAAATCCTCCACGTCTTCCACAGAGAGCACAGAGATACACATCACCTTCCATTCGCCCCAGGAATCCATGACGTATCCTCCCGGGTGAGTCTGCGGGGGACAGGCCGGCTCCCCATGCCTTGCCTTTTTTTATTTGTACTTTTATTAGGTACAGTGTTTGAGTACTTTCTCCACCGTTGACCATCAGGGCACTAACGATCGGTCGTTAGGCTGATGCTCCTCCTTTATCATGTGAACAGCTAGTTTTGGTTGTCACCAGCAAATTGTTGATTCACTGTGGTAAGGTGCTATTTATAAGACTGAGTTTAATGCAGCTCCTCAGGCTGAAGAATTCTTGGACAAAAGACGAAACACTGCAACAACTATTATTGTTTAATCCGTCCAGAGGACCTGTCTTTACTTTGTTAGATCAAACATGAACGTTTTTCACAAAACTAAAGCTGATTTTAAAATGTATTCAAAATCAACCAAAACTTATTTCATCAATATTGTCAAACAGTATTAAGGAAGGTAAATAACAGGATACTACTGTATCTGTAACTGAGGTCACCTTTCTTTGGAGAATCAAGTGAAAATATTAAATATCTGCATCCCCTGCAGGAATACGTGTCACCTCTTTGGTCAAACTTGGAGAATCAGAATTCTTTTCATGTTTAAATACATGTTGGAAATGACTGTCAGCTACCACCACACAAAATTTGAGCTCAATTTGTGTAAAATTCACTGAGTTTCTATTTTTGTATTTGCCAAGTTTGCTTTACCAAAGATTCATCAGTTGTAGATGTCATCCCAGTTTATGTACATTTCATTAAAATTTGTTGAGAGATTCATGAGATATTTTGCTAACTGCTAATTGTTCTGCTTTCACATTTGACAGTGGGCAACAAAAAATGTCTAAGTTGTGCAGAAGACATTCTGTGGGCACATTAACCAAAGAGCAAAAGCTTCATGATGAGCAATTAGCAACCACTAAATCCAAATTAAAGGTAGAGCTGGATTATGGAACGGGTGCTTGGCTCTGCAGATTTAGTGAAGGTGTAAGGAGATTAGTTTTTTCTCACTTTGCCTCATGTTTTAAGTCTCTCCTGAGTCTTGTGTTGAGAAAAATGGTTTCTTTTTAAATGTATTATCTCTTGCAGTGATTTATTTTTGCTGATTGGTCTTGGTTGGTCATTAATAGATCACAGAGTGCTTGGAGTAAAACTGAGATGTTTAGAAACATTTTTATTTATTTATCCTGAGCTGTTTTTTAATTTATTGTGTGGTGACTGCACACAGATTTGTACTCCATTCCTGAAGTTGTTCTGTTAGATGTTAGCAAACAGTTAGCTCAGTCCGGCTCAGCAGACACAAATAAAGTGAGCATTCAAAGCCTTAGTTTGTTCTCTGCAAGCTCCTGGATTTTTCTTTTTCCACTTTCTTCTGAGCGAAACAGTTTCTGTCTGCTGTCTGGTGGAAGTTTTATCAGTTCAGCTGAGATCGGCTAAAGATAACTGCTGGGAATCGGGTCAAACGAGGCCTCAAGGCTTAACCAATGCATCATGAAGACATGAATTATTAAAGTAAATGTCACATCAAACAACAGTGATACTTGATGGTTTTTCGTTCTTAGCTGCTTTGTGTAGATCTGATGTATATGGGATCATTGTTATGTTGCATTATGATCCAGTTTGATCCAAGTTTCAGCTGTTAGATGTTCTCACATTTGCCTCCAGAATCCTGAGGAGCATAGTTGACTTAATGAAGTTGCCCGAGTCCTGTGGCTGAAAACCAAGCCCAAAACATAAGTCCTCTACCACCATGCTTGTCCTTGTTATCTTCATGCTGACGGGACCTGCTAACAAGACCTGCTAATGCTGCTAACAAGATCACGCTGCTAATTGGACCACACTGCTAACAGAACCGTGGTGCTAACAGGACAATGCTGCTAAGAGAAACCACACCACTAACAGACACTGGTGCCAATGGGACAACATTGCTAACAGAAACCACACCACTAACAGTACCCTGGTGCCAATGGGACATTGTTGCTAAGAGAAACCATATAACAGTACCATGGTGCCAATGGGACATTGTTGCTAAGAGAAACCATATAACAGTACCCTGGTGCCAATGGGACATCGTTGCTAAGAGAAACCATATAACAGTACCATGGTGCCAATGGGACATTGTTGCTAAGAGAAACCACACCACTAACAGTACCCTGGTACCAAGTGGACAACATTGCTAAGATAAATCACACCATTTAACAGTACCATGGTGCCAATGGGACAACGTTGCTAAGATAAATCACACCACTAACAGTACCATGGTGCCAATGGGACAACGTTGCTAAGAGAAATCACAGCACTAACAGTACCATGGTGCTAACTGGACTAAACTGCTAACAGTACCATGGTGCTAACTGGACCACATTGTTAACAGTACCATGGTGCCAATGGGACAATATTGCTAAGAGAAACTGCTGGCCAAACCTCACTGCTAACAGTACCATGTTGCTAACTGGACTATTGTTAACAGTACAATGGTGCTAAGTGGACCATGCTGCTAACCTCACTGTCATCAGAACCACTCAGCCAATCGGACCATGCTGCTGTTGAGTTATTTCTTTTTCACTTTTGGCACCTTGTTTCAGTATTTTTGTTGCATGCTTTGGATAAATCTCAGTTTATGTTGGTTTTGGGTCTACGAACCCGACTCCACTCGCATTAAGCATGTACATTATAGCCAAACTTAACCTATGAGAATTGTGCTGCTGTTATTAGGTGTATTGTTTTGCACCATTAGTGACTACTGTATATCTTAGATCTTTTAGCGTATCTTAATTGATATCTTAGACCCTTATTTACTGTTTCTTTTTAAACTTTAAATTTTTGCTATCGTTGGATGTAACTGGGACCCTGTGTATACAATTTCGTTCCACCTCATGCACCACATGCGAATGACAATAAAGAACCTTGACTTGACTGGACAGTTGGTATGAGGCGTTTGTATGGAAATGCTAAAATAATGTGCTGCTCGTGGAAAATGGTCTCCACTTTCTCTACAGGACGTTGTTCCAGAAATCTTGCGGTTCCTTCACATAGAACTTTGCAAACCAAACCTGCGGCCGTGCTCTCTATAGAGATGTTTTCTCCTCCAAACCTTCCATTCTTCTCCAGTTTTCTTGTCATGTTGTGAATTTTAACTTGTTAATCCGGACCGTAGAGTTTAAGATTGAAATATTTGTTGCTCATCTCTATAAACATTACGTGGTCTGACATTGGGGTGACGTTGCTAATGTTTTCAACCTTTAAGAATTTATTTTCACCGTTAAAAAAGGAACTATAAATTGTTTGAAAATTACTTTCTCTCATATTCATCACTAATAATCACTTCTCTGAGTTTTTTCTGATGTATTTCCTCTTTAGTGTGTTGTCAACATTTAAGAATATACATTTAAGAAACACCTGAGTTTATTTCTTATTTACTTCCCCCCTAATTTGTCAACACCAAAATGCCTCAAAGCAGCAAAACTTCTCTTTTTTCATCAAAGTACTTTTACTGAGATGATCAAATCCATTTGAGCGTCAACACCCGGAT
This sequence comes from Argolebias nigripinnis, assembly GCA_031763805.1. Lineage (NCBI taxonomy): Eukaryota > Metazoa > Chordata > Actinopteri > Cyprinodontiformes > Rivulidae > Argolebias > Argolebias nigripinnis. The sequence goes on along the minus strand of JARVJN010000813.1, from coordinate 29,648,538 downwards.
ACTTTTTTAACTTAATAAATACTATGGAAGCTTTGTCACTAGTTGTTTGCACATATGCATTTTGTAAATAAATACTCACACTGTTTAATAACTTCTGCACTTATTTTTATTTGAGGATGAATTTATCCAATATTTAGATGTGGAATACCTATAATCTTAAAAATTAAAGCAACATGTTTACCTATGTGTTACCTCTAACGGTACAGGGTTGTCTGATGCAGGATCTCTCCAAAAAGGCGATGCTTCTTATTCAGCCAAACACCAAAATGTTTCTCTGCAGTATGAAACCGAGCAGCAGCTCATATTCGGCTGCTTGGAATACTCCTGCTGCGATAAATGATCACATTTATTCTGAACTCGGTCACCGCAAACAGAATTTAGTAACAAATGATTTTGATTGCCGGAGACCCCTGCACTTCTGGCTTATTGCATTTCTTGTGAATATTAGATCCAAAGAGGAATATTGCTTTGAAAGTTACGTCTGTGTGGCTGCTGACTCACCGGCTGCGTTGGACCAAACAACAACGCTTTTGTTTCAGAGAGCAGCACACAAGAGGCACTTCAGTGATACAAGGACACCATTGTACTGTATTGGTTTGTTGTTGCACTTTGGTTTAAAATCTTACATCCTGTGTCTGGTGTTGTCCTGACTGTAGCTGCTGGGAGAACTTCGTTACGAGCCAGCCTTTTTCTCTGCGTTCATTAAATGAATTTTATCAACCATTAAATGTAGGGATGGGGCCGATCCGATCCAGTATCGGCTACCAGCATAATTTAAGTATCGGCGTATCAGATCCAACCTGCCGATATTACTGATCCAGCTTCAAAGTGCACTTGTGTTCAACCATATTCTGTGACTGCTGTCTTAACATTGTGTGAGTTAAATCTAATGAAATCACTCTGGGCCTCTCAACAGGGAACACACAACTTTACATAGCACACAAGAGAAAGGTCTATACCACACACAACCTTCTCACTCATGGTGCAGCTGAAAAAAAAACGCTAAGCATTATGGGAAAGACAACACAGTCCACTCCCTTTAACCACTACGGGAGTGGATTTAGTTGTCTTTCCCATAATGCTTAGCGGTATGTTAGTTTTCCAGCTGCACCTAAAGCTGGAAAACTAAAAAACCGCTAAGCATTATGGGAAAGACAACACAGTCCACTCCCCTTAACGGCTATGGGAGTGGATTTTGTTGTCTTTACCATAATGCTTAGCAGTTTTTTAGTTTTTCAGCTGCTGTGAGAAGGTTGTGTGTGGTATAGATCTGCCTCTTGTGTGCTGTTAAAGTTAGTGAGTTTCCTGTTGTAAGGCCTAGAGTGTCTTCATTGGGTTTAACTAACACATTGTTAAAATGAATAGTCTAAGTTTAAAAAATGTATTATACAGACTCATATACTTGAATAATATCGGATTGGAAAAGTATTGTATCGGTCGATACCCAGATTTAAGGTTCGGATCGGAAGTAAGAAATGTGGATTGGTGCATCCCTACAACAAAGTCTATCACTGATATGCGGCTTAAGTCCCCCCTGGTGCCATGTGCACGTATGGACACCATTATGTTCAAACATGGTGTTTGTTTAGAAAAAACCGAGACTAGCAGAGAAGTCCAAAAACATTTTTGTTTTTGGACTTTTGTTATGATGCGTAACCATAACAGCAATGTGCTTTAAAAAAAATACAACTGGGAGCAGCTGATGAACATCTCAAATGCTCAAATAATATCTCAACTACAGACCCAAATCTCAAATGAGTTGAAAAGGAGGCGCTGTGGATGCATTGCCATCTACCTGCCAGCTGTGCTCGAGTGCCTGACCACTGAGATCCTGGAAATGGCAGGAAACGTGGCTCATGGCAGCAGAAGGATCGGGATTGTCCCCCAACACCTGCAGCCGACGAGGAGCTCGGCAGGCTGCTGGGAGGAGTGGCCATCATTCTGGGAGGAGTTCAGCCCAGCGTTTGGGTGGTCCTGCAGCCTGGGGGAACCGAGAGGCCAGCCAAGTCTGGATAGATGGATTGGATGGTATCTGCGGCCAGTTTCTTCAGATCTACTGTGGCCTTTTAAAGATATCCTTCCTGCCTACAGTCATCAGTATCTATAACATCTCTTAAAGAAACGAGGGTAACGAGTTACAACATTTAATTTCCCTTTGGGATAAATAGAGTATTTTTGAATTTGAATTGAATTAATGCATGTCTAGATTGCACTGTCATTCAGGGGCGGATCTAGAGGGGGGGGGGGGCCAGGGGGGCCAGTGCTATCTGATTGCCCCCCCACCCCCACCCCAGTTTTTTTTTTGTATTTCATTGTGTGTGTTGCTGTAGAAATGTGTGCTATCAGTTGATGTTAATAGAATTAGAGGAATAAAAAGGAGGGAGGAGATAATTATATAATATTTTTTTAATAATACTGGACTCAATAAGAGAATTTGAGAAAATATTTTTTTTTAATAAACACCAAGAAATGGCAGTAGTGCAACAATGATGGATGCAAGCTGCCATTAAAAACCAAAGAAGAAGAAGAAGAAGATTTGGACACAGCAGAGTAAACCCAACAGAAGAAGAATAGAAGGAGAACCGGGAAAAGTTGAAAGATAAATATTGTGCAGCTAAGAGGAATACAGTTGATTTGACTCCAAGATTGATAATCTGACTTCAAAGGTAAGTTTTACATTGGTTTAGCGTTTTAAGCTCTCTCATTAGAAAAACTATACAGAATGAGAAATACTAGCTAAGCTAAGAAAATAGCAATCAGAGTAGTTACTT
>JARVJN010000813.1:29470568-29481027 GCA_031763805.1 Argolebias nigripinnis | reverse complement strand
ATATATATATATACAGTATATATATATACATACATACATACATATAGACACACATATATATTGTATAAATATGCGTGTGCATGTTACTGCACTGTGATAGTGTGAATGTATCTTGTGATGAATCTATCATCCATCATATTGCCGTGATCTTTCTCCACATAACATAGGTGACCCCTTGTATAATAAAAAATGCCTATAGCTGGCTGCCTTTATGTGATTAGGAAGAACTGATAACTTTACATACATACACCCAGTAAAAAGGTTATGCAGCCGTGGTGATTTGCTGGGTGTGGCCTAACAGCATTCTCTCGCCCTTAATATTCATGTGGCCCACTAGGCCTGGACAGGCCCAACTCAGGCCTGCAGGGGCAGCAGGACAAGAACAATAGCAGCAAGCTCCTCCGATTTTTAAAATACGTGTATACAGTATGTTTTATTTGAGGTGTAAAACAAAAATCACATTCTAAATAAAATCCTTCAACATTGGCTGCTGTAAATGTCTGGGTGTTGTGTGACTGTTGTGGTGTGTGTGTGTGTTGGGGGAGGGGGCAGGAGCTCCTGCTGTCCTCCTCAGGGAAGGATCAAATATCAGTTGACTCTCTCTGATGTCATCTGTCTTGTGTTTTGAAAAAAAGTCTTATTGACTAACACTTTAAAGGCAATCCATTCCTTGTTTAGACTTTTTTCCCCATTTTGACATTTTTTAAGTGTTGAATTTAATACATTTAGCTTTAGGGCTAACATCCATTTAATTAAATTTAAATCCATTTAAATTCCTCTTGTGTTTGCTTGCATCCTGATAAGATCCCTGAGGTGTAGGAGACATTTTGAGAGCAATCAATAATCCTGTCCACAGCCTGACAGCACTGGGTGTGTCTGCCACTCACATGGATTTCTGTTCACGTACTGTGGATTGTACAGTTCAATAAAATATCACAAAGATTTTTGACTCAAATAATGTTAATTATTTATTTTTACTCAGATATACAGTAATCAATGGAACAAGCCAGTGAAAATGTTTAAACGTGAGTTGAAGAAAAATGGTGAAAGACGTTATAAACATGAACTCCTGGGCAACAGATGGATATGTCTGCTATTTTATTTTAATAATTTAAATTTAACACGATAAATAAGGCACATGCAATTCAGTCTACATGTCACTTGTTTAAAAAAATTAGATAAAAAAATTCAAAGAGCTTCAAAATGTGCAGGATTTTTCTGTTCTCACATTTTGTATTGGAAGCCTCAAAAAGGGAATCAGTTCTAGATGAGTATCCAATGATTATGCTCTAAATGTTACTAAAATCTGTTTAGTAGTCCATGAGATATTTTGCTAACAGACAGTTGAATGGAAAAGTTAATAGTATGTTGGAGATCAGTCTCAGCTACTATCAGATCAATTCTTTGCTCAATATCAGTAAACATTAAATAGTTTTGTCATTATTATTTTTGCTAACACCACTTCGTTGTGGCGGTCATCTTAAATAGGGTTGAGTCCAAAAATTATTCAGATGTAGACGTTCACGTAATGACTTTTTTCTAAACGTTTCATTATAATCTGCTGAGAGATTCTTGACGTACAGTATTTTGCTAACTGTCAGAAATGCACATAAGCACAAAGGCAAAATCATGATTGCCCATTTATCTATGGGAGTGGATTGAAACATTAATACTGTATACCAATTCACAATGTACAGGTAGTCCACGGGTTACGACGGTCTCGAGTTACGATGTTTCGTGGTTACGACGCATCTCCCATTTACTATGACAAGCCTTATTTCGTTACGCAGTTTTACGTCGTAAATGGAATGTAGAAAGCTGCGGATGGACCGGTTTTACATCGTAAACGTAGCAGCGGAGGAATACTGCACTGTACTGTGAACACGGTTTTATGTCGTAAACGGAATGCTGAATATGGAGGATGGACCGATTTTATGTCGTAAACGTAGCGGCGGAGGAATACTGCACTGTATACTGTGAACGCAGTTTTACGTTGTAAACTGAATGCGGAATATGGCGGATGGACCGGTTTTACCTTGTAAATGTCGTAAAGCAGCAGCGGAAATTTTTGTACTGTACGCAGTGAAGCAGTGGAAAATATTGTACTGTACGCGGTGCAGCGGCGGAGGAATACTGTACTGTACTTTGAACGCGGTTTTATGTCGTAAACGTAGCGGCAGAGGAATTATGCACTGTATCCTATGAATGAGGTTTCACGTCATAAACGGAATGCGGAATACGGCGGATGGATCGGTTTTACGTCGTAAACGTAGCGGCGGAGGAATACTGCACTGTATACTGTGAACGCGGTTTTACGTTGTAAACGGAATGCGGAATACGGCGGATCGACCGGTTTTACCTTGTAAATGTCGTAAAGCAGCAGCGGAAATTTTTGTACTGTACGCGGTGAAGCAACGGAAAATATTGTACTGTACGCGGTGCAGCGGCAGAGGAATAATGTACTGTACTGTGAACGCAGTTTTATGTCGTAAACGTAGCGGCAGAGGAATACTGCACTGTATACTATAAATGCGGTTTCACATCATAAACGGAATGCGGAATATGGCGGATGGACCGGTTTTACGTCGTAAACGTAGCGGCGGAGGAATACTGCACTGTACTGTGAACACGGTTTTACGTCGTAAACAGAATGCTGAATATGGAGGATGGACCGATTTTACGTAGTAAACGTAGTGGCGGAGGAATACTGCACTGTTTACTATGAATGAGGTTTCACGTCATAAACGGAATGCGGAATATGGCGGATGGACAGATTTTACGTCGTAAACATAGCGTCGGAGGAATACTGCACTGTATACTGTGAGAACGCGGTTTTACGTTGTAAACGGAATGCTTAATACGGCGGATGGACCGGTTTTACCTTGTAAATGTCATAAAGCAGCGGCGGAAATTTTTGTACTGTACTCGGTGAAGCTGCGGAAAATATTGTACTGTACGCAGTGCAGCGGCGGAGGAATACTGTACAGTACTGTACTGTGAACGCGGTTTTATGTCGTAAACGTAGCGGCGGAGGAATACTGCACTGTATACTGTGAATGCGGTTTTACGTGATAAACGGAATGCAGAATACGGCGGATGGACCGGTTTTACGTCGTAAACGTAGCGGCGGAGGAATACCGCACTTCATACTGTGAAAGTGGTTTTACGTCATAAACGGAATGTGGAATACGGCGGATGGACCGGTTTTACGTCATAAACGTCGTAAAGCAGCGGCGGAAAATATTGTACTGTACGCGATGAAGCGACGGAACATGTACTTTACGCGGTGCAGTGGTGGAGGAATACTGTACTGTACTGTGAACGCGGTTTTATATCGTAAACGGAATACGGTGGATGGACCGAGGACAGCGTCACCAGCATCACAGTAGGCCATTAACTCTTTTTGCCCTTCATTGTGGCTCCCAAACGTATGTGTTTTTTGATAATTATGTAGGGTACTGTGTTAGGATAGGCTAAGAGCTTGGTAATACAGTACTGTACAGTACATGTATATGGTGCAGTATGTACGTATTTTCCGACTTACGTCGAAAATCGGTTTACGCCGCCGCGTAGAAACGGATCTACGTCGTAAGTCGAGGACTACCTGTATTTAATTTTCTGACTGCAATGGTATTTCCAGCAGAGTTCTGAGGGAAAAAGTGTTCACAAAGCAAATCCTCCAGTAAACAAACCAGTTCTCCATCATCTGTCTGAAACCATGAACATTACTTTTAATGAACAGATGCTTTGAGGAAGGAGCTGCCGGCAGAGCCACAGAGTGACACAGAGCCCGGTCAACGATCACACACGGAGTCACGACACACGCCATGAGGTGCGCCTTCCTCGTTTTCTGCAGCTGCCTCAGTCGCGGCGTTTAAAGCGTTCTGATCACATGACAGCTCTCCAAATGTCTTTGATAAAGATAATAAAATCCAGTTTGCATTTGCAATAATAAAAATAAAAAAAGAAAAGATCACACATTTCTTCCAAAATCTGTACTTTAGTGACATGTTTGAAGTAATCTATAAAACGTTCATGGATTAAATGCAGTCAGCATTGCTCTGAAATCTCACTGTAACACCATTACAGTATAGTGATAATCTGTTGCAGCATCCAGATTAGCTGAACAGATGACACGTTGCTATGACGAGCGTTGTAAAAAAAACACCATCCGATTTTACAATGCTGACACACACACACTCATTCTGAACTGCACACAGCTTTCTAGGGCTAATTGACCAAAATGAGCAGTTTTTCTTAAAGTGCAGTTGATTTTTTTTTAAATTATGCAACTATTTGTCTGTTTTGAAACACATCTGTTTGCGTGTCTGCAGCACATTCTTCCTTTCTTTCCATTTGATGGAGAGTTTTGAACTCTCTGCACGCACACACACACACACCCTCCTTCATTAGTTTCTGCAGCGGCAACATGGAGCTTTATTGACCCAGACTAATAGACAGAGATGCACATGTGCAGCAAGGTCTCATCAAATAAAAAGGAGAAACAATATTGTTGATGCAGCAGCTTTGAATGTAGGCAAACACACATACACACACGCACACACAAACTCAATACACCTTCACCGGGTCAAAGGACACCACACCTGGTGGATGGGGGAACCAGCTAAACATGTGGAGTGATGCTGGAGGCTTAACACGTGAAGAAGGCTCAACAAATCCAGACTATTTTAAGGTGGTCTGGCTTGAATTACCCGAACAGCCAGTTTCATGAATAAAGGGACAAAATGCTTTTCAACTTGTTTAGGAAACCCAGATTTTTTTTTAACCATTCAAAACCAGCAGAGTTATCAACAAATAACCAGTCGCAGTCGGGAGGCAAAACAAAGAAATCCACCGTTAAACGCAAACTATTTAAAGGCATGAATTAATAAAACATCCTCACTGCAACGTCATTAAATCACAGATACTGCACTGCCTAATTTGTTTAATGTGCTCCGTGTGCCAAAGGTTCCTGATGCCCTCCCTGACGCTAACTGGGCTCAAACCTGCAGCCTCAGGGTTACAACGGCAACACTGACCACTGAGCTCCCATAGCACCCATTTCATCACAGTGAATAACACAAAAACTAATCACATTCTATGGAGAACGGTATGGACAAAACTGTTTATTCTACGGCAAGTCTCCAGATGGTTTGTCTACGGTTCAGGTTTAACAGCTTCTTCCAACACATCACTTATATTTGGGGTTACGAAGTAGGTATTTGTTAGCTTCATTGTTACAATCAAAACCTCTCAGTGAAACAGTGACGCTGGTTATTGACCTGCTCAGTCAAATGATGATGATGAATGTGCATGTTTATGTACATTTGAACACAGCATCAGATAAGCGTAGATAAGACAATCATCCATTCGTAGCAACGTAATTCTAGCAACACGAAAAGTTAATATTTACTAAAGAACCAAAGCAAGAAAGCCGCTGCAAGAAAGCCAATAAAAAGAGAATGGGCGAGATGGTATTATAGTCGAACAAGAAGTCAACGGAGTGAAGATCAAGTCAAAAATACAAGCCTGTCCATCAGTCCGCATGAGGGTGGGACTCATGACGGTGTTCATCAACTACACTCCTGTCACAAACTCATCACAAAGTTTTAATGACCTGCCTCAGTTCTGAGTCCACTTGAACAAGTCGTCAACATGTTTGTTTGCACAGTAAAGTTACAAACTGACCAGCAAACTCAAGCTTTTTTCAGTTTTTTTGTTGAATTTTTGCCATTTAGTATTTTTCGGCCAACCGTGGGTTAATATAATATGTTACTGACAAGACTCAAACAGGTTGTTGGTATCAAAGACTCAGTTTCATCCTGGTTTAAAAACTACCTGTCCTTTAAGGAAAAGGATCCTCTCACTTGTGGGGTCCCTCAAGGGTCAATAACGGGTCCACTACTTTTTAGTATGTACATGTTGCCTTTGAGGTCTGTTTTCATGACGCCTCTCCACTGCTATGCTGATGATGTCCAGATATATCTGCACATTAATTTAGACAGTATAAATCAACTATAGTCAAGTATTCAACTAAAACACAGCAATGAGGGCTACTTATGGGACAGATCTGGTTGGCAGGCCACAGATTAATGAAGTATTCCGGATGGAAGATGAAACATTTCTCCTTTAAAGAAACTGGTCCAGATGAAAGGATTTAACCTTCTTTTGTTAGCTACCTGGATGATTGAGCCTACGAACATTTTTCTGAACCATTTTGGCCTTGTTGTCCTCTGGCTGTTTCTGTGATTAGCAAGTTAGCCATTTGGCCTAAAACATTTTAATGTTATAATGATGATTGATTGTTTTGGACAGATGGGTCCTTTTGCACGTGTTAAAAGCCTGCTCCTGAGATTCCAACAGGAGGTTGGCTTGAAACACAGCAAATAAGCTACTTATGGGACAGATCTGGTTGGCAGGTCACATATTGATGAAGTCTTCCGTATGGAAGATAAAACGTTTCTTCTTTAAAGAAAATGGTCCAGATAAAATGATTTAACCTTCTTTTGTTAGACGATTAAGCCTACAAACCATTATTCAACCAAAATCGAGCTTTCTAAATCTCTAACAATAAAAATAAATAAATAAATGTAGTGATCAGGTTTGGACAGTATTGTCCTGTTAGGTCTAACAGACAGTTTTATTTTTGATAGCTCTTTCAAACAAGGGTAAAAAGGTAGAGAGGTGAAATCAGGCTTTATCCATTTTAAACCAAGGTGAAGCCATATATCACCGCATCAAGGGCCTGGAACAAGTCGTTCCTGGTTTTATTTCCACTCACTTGGACCATTGTTATGTTCTGTATGTTTGTTTTAGATAAATCATCTCTGCATCAATTATTAATACAGCAGCTTGGCTTTAAATGGTACTAGAAACATGGACATATAACTCCAGCTGTGGTATCTCTCCTTTGGTTTGGTTCTGGGTTGATTTTTGGACTTTACGGCTTGATTTTAAAGCTGAAGGTGCCGGATCCTAAAATCTCTGCTTTAAGATTATTGTTTCCCTCTGGCTTTCGATTTAAGCAGAAACCTAAATAGAGATTATGTTTTTATTTTGTTTCCTTTAAGAAACAAACAAAAAAAAAAAACTTTAAACCACTAAATCCATATATTGGGAACATATTTTCCAATGTAGTGTTGTTTTTTGTCAGGAAAAAAGCACTTCAATCTATTTTTTTTAATAACATATAGTGACATTTTTCCTATATGGGTGATGAAAGTGTGTCAATACTCAGCCTGTAATGTTTTTTTAGGTCATTTGTGTGGCCTATTCTGTAAAATCACACTGTGACACAATATTTCTTGTTTTATAGCCACATTTGCTGCTCTTACTGGTCTAATTTGTCTTCATATATTTCCCAGAAGTCCTATACACAGATCCCTGAAGGACATGGGTAATCTGGTTCCATAAATAAACTGAAATTATGTGTTTTTAAGGAATGTAAAGCAAATAGATACAAGGAAAAAAATGCAACCCTTGTAGATTCAATATGATGTTGAGTCAAATTCATTTATAAAGCACATATGAAACAGTAGCTGTTACCAGTGTTTAACAAGATCAATGGCTATAATTAATAGTCCTGTCATGATAACAAATTTTACTGGGTGATTAATCATCTCAGAAATTATTGCGATAAACAATAACAATGTTTGAAATTTGACAATAATTAGTAATTACAGTATTGTTAAATTTAAGAAGAAATGTTGGTTGATTTGCTTTGTGTGTAGTACCTTTTTTCAACCACCGGATGGCAGTATAAGGCTGTTTGAACCGAAGGATGGATAGTGAGGGTGCGAGCAGCGTGTTTCTTTAAGAAAAATGAAAGGGTGGTCCTATGACAATATGGGCTGTCTCTCTTCGTTTCTCAAAATGGCGGATGCTCTGTGTGGTTTGAGCTGCTTAGCATAGCATTTTTCGCACAAAGCTTTTAATAACAAATCAGTAAACAAGTTCTCAGCTTCTTTTTGCAGAGAAAAAAAAAACGTTTTACACAAAGGCGCAGGTTCAATCGTGAATCTTGCAGCTTCGACAAGACTGTGGTGTTTTTCCCAGAGGTCAGCCTGTTAGCTTAGCTCATAGTTTAGCTTCTCAGCTTAGCTGATTTTAACGATCCAAAAACACAATTTTGGATAATTAAAATGGATTTTAAAGAGAAAAGGGAAAGGGAGGGGTCAATGAAGAGCACTGGAGTTGAGTGTTTTGTCATCTAATGTCTTCAGAAGAAAGAGAGAGACACTAAGAAATGATAAAGCCGATAAATTAAAATGAGGTTGATAATATTAATTTATCCAATTTATCAATTGATTTATCATTTATCACAACAGGCCTAGTAATTAAAGAAAAAAATAAGATGTAATTAAAGGCATCAAAAGGAAAACAAAAACACAAAACAATTAAATACGAAATCAAACCACATGTTAAAAGTCAGTGAAAATAGATGTTTTTTCTTTAGATGGGATTTAAAAACAGGAAGTGATGTAGCGTGTCTAAGGTTGGGGGCAGATTGTTCAAAAGTTTAGGGCCAATGACCGAAAAAGCCCCATCTCCTCTGAGCTTCAACCTGGTTTTTGGTACAACCAAAAGCAGCTGGTCAGATGATCTCAGCATCCAAGAAGGAACATGGTTGAGGGTGCAAGGCTGTTTATGCACTTAAAGCACAATAGGATAATTTTTAAATAAATTCTGACACGTATAGGGAGCCAGTGAAGGGAGGACAAAACTGGTGGAATGTGCTCAAACGTATGAGTTCCTGTTAAGAGCCGAGCTTCAGCATTTTAGATAAGCTGGAGACGCGAAAGGGCAACCTGACTGACCCCAACATACAGCGAGTTGAAATAGTTTAGTCAGGTTTAATGAAGGCATGGACTATTTTTTCAAGGTCAGATCTGGTCAACGCTTACTTAAGCTTAGCTATATGCCTTAACTGGAAGAAGCTTTTTTTTTTGTAGAACAGTTCATCTGTTTGTTAAACTTTAAGTCAGAGTCTAAAACCATCCAGAGATTTGTAACAGACTGATTAAGATATGGCTGAAGAGAGTCCAGATTAACAGGAACAGATACCGCAGAAGGCTAAACACAATGACTGCAGTTTTCAGATTGTTGAAACAAACATTTGACGCCATCCATGCCTTGATGTCATCAAGACATTTCAACAGAGGGTGAATTGTGCATGAACAATAGGATTTTAAGGGCAGATAAATCTGACAATCATCAGTGAAACAAAAGACCATGGTTCCAGACCCCAAAAGGAATCACTGGTTGACTTTTAAAAAAAGGCTTAAAGACCTTTCTTTTTAAGCAAGCCTACTCTGCCTCCACGATTTTATCTCTGATTTTAATAATAATAATAATAATAATAATAATAATAATGAATTTAATTTATAACGCACTTTTCATTAATGAAAATCTCAAAGTGCTGTTAGTTGATATTATCATTGATTTTAGTTGATTTTATCACTTGTTTTTTTATTTGATCATTGATTTTAGTTGCACCTTGTAGCCCTTTGAGATTTTTGTTAATGAAAAGTGCGTTACAAATTAAATTCATTATTATTATTATTATTATTAGATACAGTGAAAACAGAAGGGGTCCAATAATACAGCCCTGTGGGACCCCGTAGGAAAGAGGCACAGAAGCAGATAAACTATTACCAACATTAACACAACAACTCCAGTCACTCATACAAGTACGGTATAAGAACGGAATCATTCCAGTGCTGCACCAGTAAACCCAGAGTTCTAACCACGAAATATGGACAGAACAGTCTCCTTGAATGAGCTGACATGAGCAGTAACCGTTAAATGAGATAAAGCAACGTTTCCAGCGGGAGTTAGAAATGGATGTGGAGCATATGCACATCCTGATCAAATATTACCATTATGTGACCCCAAAACAAATACCACAGTTAAATAAAAAAGTCAAACAAAACCTTTTTTGAGTCCTTATGTCAGTCGTGGGTGTTCAACTCAAGTTCGCTCCCTGTGTAAATGATCCTCATTTGCAGCCAGGCATCAACAAACATACATGATATTTATCTCAAACGACTCAGACTCCAACATGTGGACTGATGGTTGACTCACGGCATGAGTTACATGTTCACACCTCCCACACAGATCTGCTCAGAGACACAGTTTATTTCCAACACATCCATTGGATTCTTCAGTTTTTCGCTTTTAGCAACAAATCTTTTCAGCAACGCAAGACCCTTAACGCTGACCTTTGAATGTGGGTTACATACATAACATGTTTGTGTTTATTAAATTAGTTCTTTTTTTTCTTTTTTTTTAAAACAAAAAACACAATACAAAACAATCCCATAAATGATAACGTACAAAATATATATAAAAAAATGAAAGGAATCTTATTATATCTGTCCCTTTTTTTTTCAAACAATCAGTTCAAACAATAATAATCTTCCAGTAACAGAACAAAATGAATAACTCTTTCTAATTTTCT
>JARVJN010000813.1:29172333-29182772 GCA_031763805.1 Argolebias nigripinnis | reverse complement strand
TGTGAATTACTGTAGTGAGGCTCAGAGTGTCTTCTCTGGGTTTACCTCACACAATGTTAAGACAGAAGTCACAGAGTTTTGTGCAACATACGTGCTCTCCCTTCAATAATTTAATTATTACACTCTCCTTTACTTGAACACTGATATCGGATTGGTAAAGTATCGTATCGGTCGATACTCAGATGTTAAGTATTGGTATCGGATCAGAAGTGAGAAATGTGGATCGGTGCATCCCTAATAATAGTACACAAGTTAGTCCAGTGGCTATATTTACCATGCAGTTCATATAGAAGCTCAGACATCTGAAAAAAAAAGTGAAACATTAAAACCCACACAAAGTAAGGGCTCAATAAAAATCTAATTTGCAAAATATTGAATGTTCAATGTTCAAGGCCTCCGTCTGGTACATCATTCCATACTTGGTGATGACAGTATTACCTTCGGCTTTATGCTTTTCTATTGACTGGCTTTCATCTCAGCTGTTTTTGGTCTAACCAATCACAGTTGAAGCTATCTGAGCCTGTGGAGCCAACAGAGCTGCCTATAATTCAAATTGCACATTGAAAACCAAAACCAAACAAGTTTGTATAAGTTTTTTTTAAAGAGTTCACTGATTTTAGTGAGCTGATTTCTAACTTATTATTGAGCATGCATCAGGGTATTTCTAACTAGTTCTTATTACCTTGGTTACGCTTGTAAAACTAAGTCTATAATGCATGTATAATCAACAAATACTAATTATGTCAAATCACAAATCCCCTGCAGAACATGTTCTTTTTTACGAGACTGCAGGTTATGTGTTTTTACAAAATGTAACCATATGAGCTGAAATGGATTACTCAGTCTGTAATTAGCTGACACAAGGATCTATAAAACACAAAAGACAAAAATCACAGTGCATTAAGAAAAGAAAAACTATATTTTACATTGAAATTTGTTGAATAAGCAATGTGTAAAACAAATAAAAAAAAAAGACAGAAGTGTCTGCCCATCTGCCGTGGCCTGTATTAAATGATGTACAGTTATACTCTTATAAAAACCAATAATAGCTGGTGTGTGTGAAGCTGAGTGTGATTTTCCATCAGTAAAACCATACAGCCTCTTTGCGGGATGTTCAGCAAAAAGCTTTCTTTGTAGCCATGGCAACCCTTTCAGAAGAAAGAAAAGAGGCAGAAGAAAAGAACGGGAAGTAAAATGAGTAGAGATTAAATAAAAGAAAGCAATGTGGAGAGACTGGTGCTTTAGCAAGAATGATCAAGAGCCATTTCGTACTGCGTGTAATTAAAAATCTAGGACTTGTCAGCATTTATTTCCCCGCACTTCATCTTTCTGGGCTTTGATCAGCAGCTCTCAGAATTTTTTTTGCAAGGATAGTCCAATTACTCAAAAGAAAGAAACAGAATGTGTGAGCAAGCACAAAAAGACAGCTTTGAACAATTTCCAAAATAAAAAAAGACCTCATTTTCAGTAACTGTTAAAAAGAAGCCAACAAATGTAAATGTGATTCATTTAGTTTTTAAGTAGAATTCAAACAGACACAAAATGTACAAGTGGTAAAACAATGTCCCATGTCAAAGTTCAACGTTTTTTTATCTGCCATTTGTGCCCAGACCAACAATCCAGGCATTGCCGGTATTGTGCAGAGCTTTCAGTCATAGTCAAAACACTGAAACAACACTATACAATAAAAATAAGAACATTGTGGTTTATATCTACACTGTACAGTAACCATGGCACATGACCAGTGAAGTTAGGTAGTGTAGGTTATTATTTCACCTGATCAGTAATTTTGTTTTGCCCTCAGTCTGACTGTAGCAGGGGGGAAATAAAAACAAAAATGTGTACTATGGGTGATGATGCTATCCACTCTATGTGTCTCAGGTTATATGAACATTTATGTCTGATATGAGAGTGAGCTGGATGGAGTGAGTCCTTGATGATTCCAGCTGCTCTTTTTCGGCATTGCTGTATATACACTGAGTCCATGGAAGGACGTTTGTCCCTGTGATCCACTATGTAGTTTTTTATGACTCTTTGCAGTGTATTCGAACCTGCTTGTGTAGTGTTCCCATACAAGATGGTGATGCATGTGGTTAGGACACTCTCTATCGGTCTTCTATAGGCCTGGGTGAGAGGGTGCTTGTTCAAGCCTGCCTTCCTGAATTGCCAAATGAAGTAAAGCCTTTGCTGGACTTTTGTCACTGTGACTGAGACCAGCTCAGGCCTTATGTAACCTGAAGTACCAATAATCTACGGCTGTCAGCCCTCTCTACCTATGAATTCATTTTATGATGAGAGGCTGTAATGGGCGAGGGTTCTTCCTGAATTCCAAAATGATTTATTTAGTCTTTTCTGTGTTGAGAATGAGGTTATTCTTATCTCCATAGCTCTAATCCTAACCAGTGAGTAATCACAGATGCCAAAGAAAGAGATGAGTGATACAAGACCTAAACACAACACAAGATGGAGCTAGATAATAACTAAACTAAATAAATAAACCCAAACCCTATAATGATAGAAACTGAGGGTCAGGGGAACACAGGCATAAACACAAGACTGTGTGAGGTTAGATAGCAAGGACAAAACCACAGCTCCTACACCAAAATTGCTTAAAGCACATGAAAAAGCATACTTAAGTTAAATACTATTATATTCTTGAGCCCTTTGAAGTGCAGACTCAAGCTTGGTGTCTGTATAAAAGCAATGCCAATTCTTTAACCTCAGCAGTCCGAACCATTGTCAGTATAACTAGCATGGGCCCTGTGATGCACTTGCAACCTGTGGGTGTCCCCCGCCTCTCACACAGGGATGGGTGGACATGGGCACCAGTGACCCCACTGTGACAGTAAAGAAAGAAGCAAGTAAAGATAATGAATGGATGAATGTGTTACTACTGTACATATGGAGGAATGGGATAAAAATCAAAATGAAGCTAGAAAGACCCAGTTCAAATTTGACAACACAAAAATTGACTATTTTGAACATGTTTTTATTTTTATGCCAATGTGTTTTTCTAAGTAGTCTCCAAATGGATCCAAATATCAAAACAATTGAAACTACTGAATGCTTCAGAATGCTTCAGCATCCAGTCATCAGCAAGGGCTCTGATGAAAGGTGATAACTTGATATATCATGTTCTATCCAGTCACTGTTAGTATAGAAGAGATGATAAGTAATAATAATAATAATAATAATAAATTCAATTTATACCGCACTTTTCAACAACAATTTAGCAACAATTTATTGACTTAATTTTTACATTTTGTTTTACATATAAAAGTTCCAGACCATGGACATTTTTATTTTTACAGTAGAATAGAAAAAAAAAATGTTTGTATAAAATAGTTGCAAATTTTGCATTATTGAAGAGAGAGAGATAACAATTGAATGAAAATCAAGATCCAATAATTCTCAGTCGGGTCATCTGGACAGTTTATTTTTTATAGAAATGTTTCACCCTCTATCTGGAGGGCTTCATCAGTCAAAGGCGTTCCAGTAAACTGTTTCCCAACCAAGCAGTAAACTCCTTAAGTGGACCAACCAATTAGCTGGAGCGATTATGGTTTCTGGGGGCCGTCCTGTCCCTCATTGACTCCTCCCAGGCAGGCAGCCACAGGCAAAGGAGTTCAAGGCAACAAAGTTCATGCTCAGATACAGGGTGAAACGTTTCTATAAATAACAAATTGTCCAGATGATGCAACTGAGAATTATTGGATTTGGTACCTGGATGATTGAGCATGAACTTTGTTGAAAATCAATATATTTCAAGTGTTTAAAGTTTAAAGACACCTGAATCATTTTAACAGGATGAAGGTCAAATCAAACCAAACTGCTGTGAGCTGTGATTAATGCTTTGAGAGGACCATTAAAAAATAATAAAAAAAACGAAGATTTGCTTAAAGGATCAGTTAAACGGAGCATTCAGTCGCGTAGTAAGGCTTTGTCAACAGCTTTAAAGGCTATAATGTGGTTTCCTTATCAGTCAGTGCACTCAGTGCAACACATCGACTATGGGAATTGCGCCCCCACACGGTTCACCTGAAGTAATACAATCACGCCTTATATGGCAGGTGGGTGTCATCATCATCAATGAGGCCACGCCCTCTTTGTATAAAATAGGCTGAAGCCCCACCTACTGTCTCTTTTTTGCCCTTCACCTCGCTTACACCTGAACTTCGTGGGACTCTCTGTGACTGTATCGCTCAACTGGAGGTGTGCTCGCTCGCTGCCCCGAGGGCTACAGAGAAATTTCCTACGTGAGGCTGGGTTAGCGAAAGCTAGCCCAGCGCTGTTTTATTTAACCTCAAGGTTTTTTCTTCTGCTCTCTTTGCAGCTCTGCTCCTCGACGCAAACTGTGCCAAAGCTACCTGTAGCTAACGAAGTTAGCAGGCTAGCCGACAAGAGCGTCTTGATGAGAGGACGTCTTAGGACTGTGTTAGCAGACGGCTAACAAGCTTTCGACTTTAAAACTATTCTCAGCCATGGCTCCCGAAAAGGGAAAGAGAAGTCGAAAAATTCAAACAAGACCAGCAGGCCAGCGAGCCCCGGCTCCCGAGCCTGCCCCAGCAAATGTGGCCACTCTCTGTCGGCGGCCAACACCCACGAGGCCTGTCTGGTTTGCCTGGGGATGCTGCATGCTAAGACGATGTTAGAATCCCTGCGCCCATTGCAGCCAGTTGAGTGACGCTGTGAAACAATGATGCATGAACTTTGTGGTCAAAGTTATGGGTGGTTCCACGATGGCGCGAGAACCGAACCTCACCAAGGCGCTCACTCCCACCGCGGAGCTTGAGGCCGTCGAGTTGGAGGACAACGGAACCGCTGACTGGGGGGCAGCATGGATTTGGTTACCCCCGTGGGGGACTCCACCGCCGAGTTCGACACGAGGGACCTGTTATGCGTAGACGAGCTCTTGCTAACAGCCTCGGGCAAGCTAACAGAAGAGGAAGCTGACAACGAGGACAAAGGAGAAGACGAGGACTTATCCTAGGACCAGACGACAGCTCTTCCAGAGACTGATGTCTCCATCCCCGCTCTGTTCGAGCTGTGTCGCACAGTGGCGGGCACGCTGCGGATCAGTTGGCCAGAACCCCCCTCTCGACAACAAGTCACGAGGCTGGCGGGGAATTATTTTTTCGCCAAGCAGCAGTCAGCCACGAGGCACAGGATGCCGCTTTTTCCTGACTTCCAGACGGAACTGACTCGCACCTGGGCTGAACCCAGGGCTCCAATGACCTTGCCTCTTTCCCAGTTCCTGGACTTCGATGGCATGAAAGCTGCAGGATTGGTCAATGTCCCACAGATGGAGGACACGCTTGCGGCCCACTTGGTCCCCAAAACATTGGGCTCCAAGCCAACTCTGCCTTGCAATGCCTGCCGCGTCTCAGCCTTGCAGCTCGACAAATGTTACCAAGCACAAGGCCTTGCGGTCTGCGCCATGAACGCTTCAGCCATGATGCAGGCCTATTTGGCGGATAAGCTACAGGAGCTCCAGTAGGTCTCCAACAACAAGAAGACAATGACTGAGGTCCTCGAGGAGGCCCGTAAGGTGACAGACTTCACACTATGTCTGATGGGGACAGCGGCCATCGCTCAGGGGAGAAGTATGGCCGAGATTGTCATTGTTCACCGCCATTTGTGGTTAACTCTACCGGACCTGCCAGAAGGTCAGTGGAATCCATTTCTCCACCACCCGATAGCGACCACGGGGCTCTTCGAGGGGGCTCTTGAGAGGATTCAGAGCAGGCTAGAACAGAGACGGAAGCAGACTGAAATCCTGCAAGAGGGGATGCCAAGGAAAATGTTAGTGCCCCCCTAGAGACGCCAGCGGCAACGAGAGCGCGCAGCCTCTACACCGCTCAGCCTCAAGCTGCCCACAACAAAAAAGGCCTGCACTCGAGCCAGAACAATGGCCGAGACCGGCTGCTGGACCGCAGCAGGCTGCCCACGCCTGAGCCAGGAACAGGTTTGTTCCCCATCAGGTGGCTCCCCCGAGGTCGTCCTCGGCGACCTGGGACAGAAAACAGAAGTCAGCCTGATGAAACAGTACTGCTTCAATATTTTTCAGGTACTCGCACCCACGAGGAAAAATTTGAGACCGATCCTTTTTAAACCAGACTTTATGTGTGAAATGTAGAAAAAAGCTGGTAGACATTGTGTATGCACAAAATATGATTCATCTGTGTGTATAATAAAGACTGATCCCTCTTTAAAACATGACAATAAACTCTTAAATGCACATCATTCCTTGTGTCTTGACAAAAAAACCAGCACAATTTTAATGAAAACAATGTCAATAAAGGGTCTGGGTCAACACCCCATCTCCCTCCAGGCACACACTGTGCCTCAGACTATGAGCCACAGCATGTGGCCGGGGGTCTTCCTGTCTCAGGTAGACCCCCCGGCTGCAGCTGTTGGACAGGTAAGCTTATCAAAGGGTGAGCAGGCGGGGGTCACATCCCCCCCTCCTGTCCCTCTGACATACACACATCCCCCAATACACATGCCTCACAGGCTGAGCACACACACTCAGGCCTGATGTGCGTGCACGCCGGGCACATGGGTCATGACCACTGTGAGTCAAGGCCTCTGGCTGCAGTTCCACAGGCAGCCACCCCCATTCACGGGGTACTGGTGTCAACCATACGCCCAGACAGAGCACACGTGCTGAGAGACAAGGTCTCCATTATGTTGCAAAAAGGGGTGATCAGTGTTGTTCCAGCTCACAATCTAAACAGGGGCCACTACAGCAAGTATTTTCTGGTGCCAAAACGGGACCAGAGCTTGCGCCCTATCCTGGATCTCAAAGGTCTGAACAGAAAAATAAAAACATACAAATTCAGGATGCTCACACTGAGACAAGTGATTCAGTCTGTGAGACCAAGAGATCACTTCTGTAGAGTCGACCTCCGAGACGCCTTTTTCCACATGAGCATCTGGCCTCGATACAGAAAATATCTTCGCCTCTCCTTCGAGGGCATAGCCTACAAGTTTTTCCAAATGCCTTTCGGCCTAAAAACTGCCCCGAGGGCATTCACAAAATGCCTGGATGCGGTCTTGACCCCACTGAGAGGTCAAGGGGTCAGAATTCTCAATTATTTAGACAATCTGCTGATTCTGGGTCACGACCGGGCCCAATCACAGCAGCACGCGCAGACATTCATGTCTCACTTGGAAGCTCTAGGGTTTGTCATACACCTGGAGAAGAGCAGTCTAACCCCAGTTCAGATTACCGTATTTTTAGGAGTACAGATCAACTCCATTCTGTACAGAGCAAGGCTCTCAGAGGCAAAGGTTTCATCCCTCCACCTCTACCTTGCACATTTTCAGCTGGGCCAGAGAGTGTCCCTCAGACTGTGCCAGCGTCTCCTGGGCCTCCTGGTAGCAACCATTGTTTGCGTGCCTCAGGCCTAATTAAGAATGTGCCCTCTACAAATCTGGCTAAAAAACATCTGTATCCTGCTCCTCCCAGACGGGCAAGGGGATACTGATCGACCCAGAATGCATGAATGCTCTGGAGCCATGGAGGGACCCTTTAGTGTTCAAAACAGGCATCACATTGGGAAGAGTATTGTCTTGTGTCTTGGTGACAACAGACGCTTCAAAAACAGGGTGGGGAGGTCTCTGCAAAAACCAGTATGCCCAAGGGCTCTGGACACAGCAGGAGGCAAGACTCCACATAAACTTCCTAGAACTGAAGGCAGTGTTTTTGTCCCTAAAACACTTTTACAGGAAGGGGCATGTTCTGATAAAATCTAATAACCGGACTACGGTCTGCTACATCAACAGGGAGAGCGGGACAATGTCCTAACCCCTCCTCATGTTGACACAGAAGCTGCTCACGTGGTACAGCTCCCAGATCTTGTCGCTGAGACCGATGTATGTACCGGACAAATTAAATCACGGGGCAGGCACCCTCTCCAGAGGGCCCCTCCTCCCCACAGAGTGAAAGCTGAGCCCATGCATTGTGGACCAGATCTGGGCATGGTACGGATGGGCAACGTTGCTCTGTTCACTTGCAGCAGCAATACGCACTGTGCCCTCTATCATTCGATAAGGGAGACAGATTCATCGCTGGGGACAGATGCCTTGGCGCACGACTGGCTAGCAGGGGTGCTGTATTATGCGTTTCCCCCTGTCCCCCTGATTCAGGCGACGCTGGAACATGTACAAAGGGGGGCTCTCTCCATGATACTAATAGCCCACAGGTGGCCACAAAAACCGTGGTTCTCAGAGGTAATCTCACTGCTGATGGGAACACCGTGGCAGCTGCCCCCCCACAGGGACCTGCTGACGCAGGCCCATTGGCAGCTCCTTCACCCATGCCCAGAATTATGGGAACTCTGGGCCTGGCCATTGAAAGTAACAGGCTGATGGCAGCCGGGCTGCCTAGCAATGTTATAAACACAATACAGGGAGCAAGAGCTCAGTCAACTCAGACTCTTTACGCTCTGAAATGGCATGTTTTTGAGGCCTGGTGTATAGAGAGGAATATTATCTCATATTCCTGTGACCTGGTCCAGCTCCTCACTTTTCTACAAGACCTGCTGGAGAAGGGTTGCTCTTTCTCCACCATTAAGGTCTTTCTGTCAGCTGTCTCGGCATGCCATGAAGGCTGGGGAGGTAAATCTCCTGGTGCCCACCCTCTCATGATACAGTTCATGAAGGGCGTACTGAGAAAAAGGCCTCCCAGCAGGACTCTGGCCTCTCAGTGGGACCTACAGTTAGTCCTGGAAGCTCTGTGTGAGCCTCCATTTGAGCCTCTTAGCAGCATTAAGATAAATTTGTTATCTTATAAGACTACATTGCTCTTAGCTCTATGCTCAGCAAAACGCGTGGGTGACCTCCACGCTCTATCTGTACACCCAATGTGTACCAGGTTTGCCCCAGACGGGTCAAAGGTCACCCTGCGTCCAAATCCAGCATATGTGCCAAAGGTTCCAACTTTAAATCCCAGAAGTCTGGACTTTGAGCTGTCAACATTTCCTCCTCTCCCTGTCCTAACTGAGGGACAGAGGAGGTTGAACGTGCTCTGCCTGTTAGGGCCCTGAGGGCCTACATGGACAGAACCATTAGTTGGAGAAAAACAAACCAGCTGTTTGTGTGTTTTGCTAACCCTGCCGCAGGCAGAGCCCTGTCAAAACAGCGCCTCTCCCACTGGGTGACTGAGGCCATTAAAAGGGCATACAGCAGCAAAGGTCAGCAGGTGCCCAGTGGGGTACATGCTCACTCAACCCGAGGCCTAGCCACTTCATGGGCCTTATTTAAAGGTGTACCAGTAGCAGATATATGTGCTGCTGCTAACTGGGCATCATCAAACACATTTGTGAAACACTACAGTTTAGATGTCACAGCATGTGACGTAACTCAGGCTGTTCTCTCTACCACAGAGTAGAGAGCAGCTGACGCCTGTAGTCTAAGGCACAAAGTTCTCACAAGCATGCATTTCCAGAGCATTTCCAGGGCGTGATTGAATTACGTTCCCATAGTCATGTGTTGCACTGAGTGGACTGACTGAAAAGGGAACTGAAAGTTATGCACCATATTCATGTTCCCTGAAGGAAGAGAACGAGGTGCAACACATGTTTGCCCTCTCAATGCCCAAGCTCGGTGAAGTGCAATTGGAGGATGAGGGTGGGGTATCAGTCCCTTTGCAAAGAGGGCGGGGCTTCCTTGCTGATGCTGACGCCCACCTGCCTTTAGAAAAGGCGTGATTGTTTTACTTCAGGTGAACTGCACGGGGCGAAATTCCCATAGTCATGTGTTGCACCTCGTTCCCTTCCTTGAGGGAACATGAGTTAGGGTGCATAACTTTCAGTTTTCATATGTGTGAGAGCATACCTTCTCAGTGGTTTTCTCAGTGTGTGAAAGAGATTTTCACTAGTGTGTGAAAGAGGTTTACAATAGTGTGTGTGAGAGGTTTTCATTAGTGTGTGACAGGTTTTCATATTTATTTATGAGATTTTCAATATTGTGTGAGAAAAGTTTTCACTAGTGTGTGTGAGAAGTTTTCACTAGTGTGTGTGTGAGGTTTTCACTAGTGTGTGAGAGGTTTTCACTAGTGCGTGTGTGAGATTTTCACTAGTGTGTGTGAGAGGTTTTCAATAGCATGTGAGAGGTTTTTGTAAGCGTGTGTGAGAGTATATCTTCTCAGTTAGGTGTGTGCGAGGTTTTCACTAGTGTGTGAGAGGTTTTCACTAGTGTGTGAGAGGTTTTCAATAGTGTGTGAGAGGTTTTCAATAGTGTGTATGAAAGGTTTTCAATAGTGGGCCGAGATGGTGTAGAGGCAGGGCAGCCGGCTCAGGACAGGAAGGTCCCGGGTTCTATCCCCGGTAACTGCATACCTCGTTGTGACCCTGGGTAAGACACTTAACCCTGAGTTGCTCCCGGTAGGACTGGCTGGTGCCTTGCATGGCAGCCTACCGCTACCAGTGTATGAA
>JARVJN010000813.1:28457594-28468118 GCA_031763805.1 Argolebias nigripinnis | reverse complement strand
TATATATATCCATCCATCCATCCATTTTCATCCGCTTATCCGGGGTCGGGTCGCGGGGGTATATATAATATTATATATATATATCAGAGTAGGAAATAATATATATATATATCATATCATATCATATGCCAGACTGGAGACCTGTCCAGGGTGTACCCCGCCTCTCACACAGGGATGAATGGGTACCAGTGACCCCCGTGACCCAGAAAGGAAGAAATGTGTAAAAGGTAATGGGTGGATATGGCTTCCAGAATGCTTTTGAAAATAGCACATCTTCAGATGTACAGAGGATATGAAAACTCTTCGTTTAGCAGATTAAACAATTTGCCGACTCGTTACCTTGAGCTCGTTGGCTGAGATGTAGCCGCTGCTGTCTGTGTCATAGTTCCTCCAGATCTGCAATGGTACAAATGTAAAATAAAAGTCTTCATTAGGACAATTTACATCAAACATTCAGCATAAAGTTTCATAAAGTTCAAACTTGACATTCATTTATGTACCGTTTATCAATTTATTGTTTATTTTAAATAAAAGGAAAGAGAAATTTGTATTTGATCAGTTTTTAGCTGCAGAGCGTCTTCTTAGACATTATGATCACAAATGAAAGTTTTAGCACATATTTAATAAAATGTTTAAATAATAAATCAGCATTTTTTTGGCTAGCTCGATGTTTGGCTTCTTATGCTCCATTTCATTTTTACTTGTTGTTTTGATAATTTTATCACTTATCTATACTGCTCTGCTCCATTTAACTTTTAGATTCTGTTGTTTGTCTTGACTTTTACAAACTGTTTTGCTACTTTCAGTTTGCAGCTAATGTCTTACTGATTTTAGCTTTTACCTACAGTATTGCTCATTTTAGCATTTAACATACGGTCAGCCTTTAGCTAATGGTTTGCAGCTTTTAACCTTTAGCAACTGGCTAATTGTAGCTTTTTGCTATGGTTTTTATTGGGTTAAGCTTTTAGCTACTTTTATTTTATTTTTTACCTTGTACAGTTCAGTTCAGCTTTTTCAGCAAACTTCATCGATCATTCAGCACTTGCATTTAGACGGAAAATCCTAATTTCTCTGAATTTTCTTCAACTTTTGATTCTGTTTCTGTTTTAAAATGGATGCTTTTAAGAAATGAACGTCTTCGTCATGTAGTTCTTTATTTTTTATTATTGATCCCATCTCCCTGGTTCACCTTGTTTGCTCTATCAGAGCCTCACCCTCATGAACTCCACGCTGTTGTTCAGTGGCGTTTCTCTGCGGAACAAAAGCAGGAAGTTCTCTTCCTCACGCAGCAACATGGTGGCCAGCTGCAATGAGACAGTTTCCCCTTTAGCTTCTTTTATCTTAAAGAAGAAAACTTTATTTTATACCTTTTGTCTTTAGCTGAAATATACATTATATAGACATTAACCAAGCAATTAAGGTTCAATACCTTTATTGACATTCGTATCACATGTGGTACTAGAGGTGGAACAAAATTGTGTACCCAAGGTCCCAGTTACACACAAAAACAGCAAAAGTATAAAAAGAAATAGTATTCAAGGATCTAAGATTTATGCTAAACACTAATAATGTAAAAGAGTATTAAACAGCAGCCTGATCATTAAACTATTAAATTAAAGTACCGATTCATGCTCAATAATCCAGGTATAAAACTTAAATTAAAAAAAGCTAAGTCTGGTCCTCTGGACATCCAAAAAAAAAAACGTTTTTTATTTTTTATTATTTTTTTTGCTTTGTTTTTATTTTTGCTTTGTTTTGTTTTATTTTTTGAATGTCCAGAGGACCAGACTTAGCTTTTTTAGATAAACTAAATTAAAGATTATTAAGATACATAAAACAATTAAAGAATGTGACCAATAGTTCAACTCTGTAACTTTTGATCATAATCTAAGAGAACCTCATGTTCAACGCGCTGACTGTTTGTGGCTGAAAAACAAACGAATGTAAACAGAAAGGTGAGAAGCGGTTCAGAAGCTGCAGTCGTACCTCTTGGATCTGAACGTTTCCACCTGTCGCGGCGTTGTGGGCTGATGATGGGAATCTTTCTCTCAGTTTTCCTAGTTTCTCCTCCGTTATCTCCTCTTTCTGAAAAACAACATTTGCATGCAAATGCAGCATCCCATGAACAACAACGCAGTCCTCAAACAAACAAAGACTGTGAAATAAACTGAGCAACTTAAAGAAGGAACTAGAACTAGATCAGCTAAAATCAAAACTGTACATGTGGAATAAATAAATGTTTATGGTTGTAATCAAAAATGCTATGTTCTGAAATAATAAAAAAACGCTTTTATATTTTTCTTTATAATTAATTTGGCACTTATGTTGTGCCCACATTTCACATTTTTTATTGTTTCTCCTCCACTCAAGGCAGACAGACACCTTCTCCCTCCCCTGTTCTCCTCTTCCTCCTGCTCTCTGTCTGTGTCTCGGAGCTCCTGGTACACATCTTCTGAATGAAAAAAATACTATTACAGGTACGGATCTGGTCAGTTGGACGAAAATCGACAAAATCTTTTCAACAAAGCGACAGGGTCCTGGAGAGCCCTCATGTCTTGCCAAGACTCATGTTGCAGGGTACATCGGGGATCCAGTTTGGCAGCTGATGTGTCTTTCAGTTCTGTCTCAGGAGGACGCTGAAGACGTTTATATTGGATTCATGAAAGCAGGGTTTGTATGGGGCCGAGATGGTGGCAGGGTCAGGGCAGCCGACTCAGGAACTGAAGGTCATGGGTTCGATCCCCGGTCATTGCTCATCTTGTGGTGTCTCTGAGCAGGACACTTAATCCCAAATTGCTCCCTGGGTGCTTACATAGCTGCCCACTGCTCCACCTGGGTGTATCCCAGTTGCGATGAGTTAAATGCAGAGAGACAATTTTATCTTCGTATGGGAATCATGACAACACATAGCACTCTATTATTATTTCTGCTATTTGGCATCTGCGGGTACCTGTGTTATCGACTTTTGAAAAAGACCTCGGCAGCAGTTTCAGCCATGGCACAACTTTCGAGTCTGTGTGAAGGTTTGGTTCGTGCTACGAGTACTCAAAATTGGTTTACGAGCTAAACCGTAAGATGGAAGTAATTTGGAGACGACCTTGAAGGAAGTTCATAGCACGGATCAGGGGAATGCCCACAAATCTGGCCATTTTGTATCGAAAATACCAGCAGGACTCAAGGCTGACATGAAAAAACAGTCTTCCTGAAGAAAATCAACAATTGTGGCTTATCTGAACCTGACTCCCTTGTTTGGCATCGGATACGAGCAGACTTTCAAATTCCTCCTGGGCCATGGGTAAACTAAGGAAAAAGTCTTGTCTATCGCAACTCCCCCCGCCCCCCAGGAACTTCTGTGCAGGCTTATCAAAACTGCCAGCTGAATAACATCATCTTATCAGGACTATGGCCTAATCTGGAAGTGCTGGACAAATTTCAACGTCTTGTCATCAAATGCATAAGTAACTGTTTTTCTAAATGTGCTGCGGGTAGAGTTTTCTTAAATGTCTCAAATTGTTTCCTGATAGAACAAGATGTGAAGAGATGTTTTTTGTAATATCATTATCCATCCTCATTCTATAAAAAAAACCCACTATTCTGATAAAGAATAAGAGGCCGCGCTCTTGTCGCAGCTGCAGCGACGTGCACTCCGCCCATCTTCAGGACGATTGTACGGACATAATCTCACTGCATCTTGGTACAATGATAATAAAGATTATTCTGATTCTAGAAACCAAAGCAGCAGCAGAATGATTAAAAATGACAGTGATTTGCTAAAGTGAAGAACTGCTGAGGCTCTCATGCTTTTAAAATGTATTTTATAAAATATTTGCTTCTCTTTAACTGTTATTTAATCTCATGTCTTTACCTTCACTCCAAGTTTTTGCAGCATGTGTTTGAAAAAGTCGTCCAGTTTTTTCCCTTCGATGAAACCTTTATCTAGAAATCACAGAAAACACGAAACTGATGCACGTAAAATATAAAATAAAAGTTTTGTCACTACAAGTCCTCAAAAATACAGTAATATACAATTTATAAAAAGTAAAAGAAAAAAAAATAGCAGAAAAACAAAACGAGATCATTCATTTGATCAAATATTTCAAAAACACTTTTAATATTTGGGACTGAGGAATTTCATCCATCGTACGATTCTGTGCCAGAAAATATTTTTATTTAATGTTTGATGCAGCAAAAGTTTTATTCAGCTTTTATATCCTCTGTAACAGCAGACTAAAAATGGAGAAAAATTAGTAAAATATCATGTTTTTAAAGACTTATCATAGCAGATTTAATTACTGAACAATAGTTTTATAATATAATATAATAATAAACTTTATTTGTATAGCACCTTCCAGTTTTAGGGCTTACACGTTTTGTTTACTTGTAAACATGCAGATCATTTACACATAAAACAGATCAGATATATAGGAAGCAGATAAAATGTTAAACTTGTAACAATCATGCTTCTGTGTATAAATCTCCAATTTTAACAAAATAAATTAATGTGAGGAAAGTTTTCACGCAGCTATTTCTCTTTTAGAGGCTCGTTGTGATTTAAATAACTTTTCCCCAAGAGATAAAGGTGGGAAATAAATTGTGCAACAACAAAATTTAGTAATTTCTGGTGATAAAAATCTGGATTTTTATTTATTGGTTTACCTCATTGAGGATTTTTAAAGCATTTAGAGCTGAATTTTCTTTTAATTTACTTCTTTTAATTTCCTTTTTAATTTGGGAAAGAACGTGTATTAATATTTTAACTATTAAAAATTTATTTAAATTAATATCGCAATGCATTCTAATGATTACAACTAACAATGCTAAATATTTGGCAGGTTCAGAAATAAATGATTTTCCAAAATGCTGCTGGTTCAGATAAAATAAATTAAAATAAAACGCTTCCTATTTCAGCGGGTAAAATAAACGTCATTGCAACATATGTCACAAGCAGAAGATGCATTAAAAATCTGAACTTTGTACCGTCTTTGTCAAAATGTTGCCAGATCTGTAAGAAAGTTGCAGCATCGAGTCGGTCCAGAGCGCTGTCCATGTTGCTGCTCAGCAGTCCAAAGATTTGGTTTATGAAAACAAAATTAATAAAAGGTTTTCAGAGCCCCTTCTTTCTGCAGGTTGAATATTCCTCTGCAGTAAAATCTGCTTCTTAAGCCTGAAGTCAGTGAAGTGAGCCTCTTTATACACGAGGGGAGGGCAGAGAACAAAACAGAGGCGGGTTTTAAGACTGTGCATGGCCATTAACTCAGTTTATTGGTATAAACCAGAGACTGTATTCTTTGGGATAAACATACAAAAATATGACAGCTTGATGTAATATTTCCAATAATATGATCACCAACAAATAATAAAATCTACTTTAAACTGAAAAAAGTAAAATAAAATCCCAATAAAATAAAACCATCACCCAGTTCCATCAGTAGTTTTTCAAACATCCTCTGCTCACAAAACATGAATCACATCATTGCTGCATTAAACAAAAACACATTTTATAAACAGAACCATCAACTTATGTTAGTACATATTTACAGAGATGTATAATACATTTTGAAGTGCAGCAGTACACGAGGAACAGAATGTTACAGCGCAGGTGGTGAGGATACAGCAGCTCAGTCAGGTGGTAAAAATACACAAGACCAAAAACTTTTATATCTGAACTAACTTGGTGTTTTAAAAGGGAATGGTTGTGATTTTGTGGTGGCAGAAATGTGAAAGTAACAAGTCAAACTGCCACAATAACACAAATGTACAGTTCTTACAAAAAACAGGGGTTCCTAACTCTAGTCCCTGAGGAACACCATCCTGCATGTTTCAGTTGTTTCACGCTCCAGCCTAATTCAGTAATTTAATTACCTCCTTAAGTTCTGCAGAATCTTGCTAATCACCCATTCACTCAAATCAAAGAAATAAGTAAAACATGCAGGATGGTGTTCCTCAAGGACCAGAGTTGGGAACCTAAAGTATTGAGTTTTAAAATAATTTAACTGCTTGAGGATACATAACTTGCATTTAACCTGAAATAAACCACAGATTAAAGAAACTAAGCAGCCTAGCAGCCACAGCTGATGTTTAGAATCACCGTTTAAAATAAAAGTAGGTGGAATTTTAGAGTCAACAGGGCTTAATTATAATTTAACACAAAAGCAGCAGCATGACAGAAAAAGCCCTTTTCTTTATCTTCTGATTTACGGTAGTCTTGCACCTCATTTCTTAGAATATTTTGGGAGAAAAATGAATATAAACCTGCTTTACATCTACTGTTACAAAAATTAAATAATATGAAAGAAATTAGATCAATTATGTAGAATAAAGACAAAAGTGAATTTTTTACCAGTAAGGTGTTACCATAACCCCTGGAAGACTGAAAAGACTTGAACTCAACACTTGCAGATCATCTTTGGTTGATATTTTTACTTGACCATTATTTGAGTCTCAAATTAGATATTTTTTAAATGGCTTACTTCCTACTTTGATTCATTCTAATCCTATTTTCTCTTTCAGCTCATGTTATTTGCAGTTGATGTTTTACAACATTTTATTCCGTCCTTTTCCTCTTGTATGCATTTTTACCATCAACCTACTAGAATCTACAGATGGCTAAATCTGGCACATTTTCACTGTTCATGAATGTGCATTGCCACTTTCAAATAAATAATAAACATATTGTTTGAGTGAATGTGTCACAGAATACGAAACAGATTTTGGAGCTACTGGCTGTATCTTACAGTAGAATGGAGATAAAACCCGACAGCTTGAGTCTGACTTATTGTTACAGGTAAACAAGTCGGGTTCATCCTCCTCGGTTCTTTGGACAAAATGAGATTTTTTATTGCTTTATGGTTAAATATGAACCACAGATTGCCTCTGTACCTGACAAAACCCATCTGATGGGCTCTTAGTGGAGCCATTTGATCCCTGAACAGAGATGCTAATGGCGCAGTTGTGACGCTGGCAGGTTCACACAAACAGCAGAGCACGTGCAAAAAAAACAACAGAGTTCAATCCAGTAAATGCTCTGAACAACAACAAAAATCATGCCTTTGTTTTACATCTGCAGATGTTATCCGTTTTCTTAATGTTGATGAGAGTAGAAGGGACAGGGTTTTAAAAAAAACAGTAGGAATCACACTGAAGGAGTGTCGTCACTGGACTCGTCCTCAGATTTGTTGTTGGGCTTGAGGTCAGAGGTCAAACGGGGACTCTCTCCTTCAGCTGGACTGAGCTCGGCCACTGTCTGAGAAGGCGACCTCACTAGAAGGACAAGAGAAGCAGAAACGTTAGTTTTGTAAAACTAATCAGCTATAGACTGTAGAATAGAACACAAGAGCTCGAACCGTAGGCTGGAAGGGACTTGGCACGCTCGCGGTCGTCCTCCCTGGCCAGCGGAGGACAGGACGAGCGCTTCAGAGATGACCACTTCTGACTGCCGGAGCCAGTACCTGAGACGGGCTGCTCGAAGGCGTCCCCATCAGCTGGAAACTCAACTACAGGAAGGAAAGGAACAACACACGTTCATAAATATTTCAGTAAACAGATGCAATCAATTAAAACTGACTATTTGTCTGTTCATCGCTTATTTGCTTTGGTGGTGTGTAATTTTAGACTGATCCCTTCAGCACAAATTGAAGCTGTTTCTTGTGTCAACGTGTTCAGTTTGTTCACAACATCACTGCTATGACTTTTATTTGTACCTTTTGTTTTAATTATTTAACTTGATCAACATTTGTTCCTCACAGAATGTAAAAGATCACTTCAAATTTTGAAAACACTTTGAAGAAAAACAAGAAGAAGAACAACAAAATGAAGAAAACATCAAAAC
Organism: Argolebias nigripinnis; assembly: GCA_031763805.1. Classification (NCBI taxonomy): domain Eukaryota; kingdom Metazoa; phylum Chordata; class Actinopteri; order Cyprinodontiformes; family Rivulidae; genus Argolebias; species Argolebias nigripinnis. Next base: position 28,460,290 of record JARVJN010000813.1, on the reverse strand, counting down.
AACGCAATGAAGAAGAAAACAAACACAACAAGAACAACAAGAAGAAAAAGATGAAAACAAACAACAACAACAAGAAGGTGAAGAAGAAGACAACAAGAAAGACAAGGACAAGAACAACATGAACAACAAGAACAACAAGACCAAGAAGAAGAAGAACAAGAACAATAACAACAAAAAGAATAAAAAGAACAACAAGATGAAAACAAACAACAACGACAAACAACATCAACAAGAAGGAGAAGACATTAAGAAAGACAAGGCCAAGAACAACACAAACAAGAACAAGAACAACAACAAGAACAACAAGAATCAGAACAACAAGAACAACAACAACAAGAGCTAGAACAACAAGAAAAAGAACAAAAAAAGAAGAACAACAACACAAAGAACAAGAACAACATGAACAACATGAACAAGAAGAAGAACAACAAGAGCAATAACAACAAAAAGAAGAACAAAAAGAACCACAAGATGAAAACAAACAACAACAAGAAGACAAACAACAACAACGACAACGACGACAACGACAACAACAACAACAACGACAACGACAACAACAACAACAACAACAACAACAACAACAACAACAAGGAAAAGACAACAAGAAAGACAAGGACAAGAACAGCATGAACAACAAGAACAACAAGACTAAGAAGAAGAACAACAAGAACAAGAACAACAAAAGAACAACAAGATGAAAACGAACAGCAAGATAAACAACAACAACAAGATAAAAAACAACAACAACAACAACAACAACAACAACAACAACAACAACAACAACAACAACAACAACACAACAACACCAAGAAGGAGAAGACATTAAGAAAGACAAGGACAAGAACAACACAAACAAAAAGAAGAACAACAACAAGAACAAGAACAAGACGAACAAGAACAAGAGAAATAAGAACAAGACGAACAAGAACAACAATAACAACAAAAACAAGAAGAACAACAAGAACAACAAGAAAAAGAACAACAAGAACAACAAGAACAACAACTATACAAAGACGACAACGACGACGACGACAACGACGACAACAACGACGAAGAAAACAAAGAAAGTTTTGCTGAGTTCAGTTTTTGGCCTCTGTTTTGTTCATTTTAGCATTTAGCTACAGTTCTGTTGGTTTTAGCTTTCAGCATTTGCTAATTTTGGCTTTTGTTCTTCTTGTTTTAATTTGAACACTTCAGCTTCTTTAACAAACGTCATCGGTCTTTCTGCTTCCACACTGTTTCTGTGCCATGAAGCTTTCATCTCTCTGGGCTGGAACTGTTGTAGACGTGTTGTAGACGCAAAATTGTAGCAAACGTTTGAGGAAAAAGGCTAAATTTTAATTGGTCTCTCTGAATTCTGTTTGTTTGCAACCAAGCACCTAAACTCCTTCACAATGTTAAAAATACATATTTTTCTTGTACAATTCTTTTAAAAAAAAATCATAATTTACTCTAGTTAATTACCCAACATATTTAAACTTGGACTTCCTTTTGACTCCAGCTCTTTTTCTGTTACCACCTAAATAACTGGAACCCACAACAGACAGTTTCTGTGAAACGTACAATAAGCATTCCCTTAAAATGCGTAAATTCTCTTTTCTTGTCCATGTGATTTTAAAATCACATCTTTTTGCACAACAATTAAGAAAGACAATTGGCCTTTCTGATTATAGAGAAGGACGAGTTCCTGTAAGTGTTAATTACACAAGTGGAGCATCAAAGTACAAAGTCTCACACACACACACACACACACATTTGGACGCATCAAGTGCAGGCTGGGCCTGAACGCATCTGCTCCGGGTGTGATGGACCTCGGCCTCAGACGTCCTGTGAGGCGTGCGGAGGCGTCCTGAAAGCTTTCATTAAACATCTGGTCACCTGTTAAATTGGCCGTTATGTTTTTAGCTGCTTTATTTCCTCTCAGTGGCTTTTTCTGGGCTTTCAGTGATGCAAATAATTTTAAACTGTTTTCCTATTTGCTCTGCAATGTTTGATTATTTTAAAGCTAAAGATTTGTTTCATTTATTTGTTAATGCGTTAGATAAGAGTCACCCACGGGATGTTTCTGGCCTGCGGGTGACTTCAGTCCAGTCCACCAATGAATTCACCGTTTATTTATTTTTTGTAGGGATTGGGCCGATCCGATCCAGTATCGGTATCCGATATCATCATACTTTAAGTATCGGATATCGGATCTAACCTACCGATATTTCCGATCCAGCTTCAAAGTGCACTTTTGGTCCACCATATTCTGTGACTGCTGTCTTAACATTGTGTGAGTTAAACTTAATGAAGACACTCTGGGCCTCACAACAGGGAACACACAACCTTGCATAGCACACAAGAGGCAGGTCTATACCACACACAACCTTCTCACTCATGGTGCAGCTGAAAAACTAAAAAAAAACGCTAAGCATTATGGGAACTAGCACTTTGAGATTTTCATTAATGAAAAGTGTGTTATAAATTAAATTCATTATTATTATTATTATTATGAAAGACAACACAGTCCACTCCCTTTAACCACTACGGGAGTGGATTTTGTTGTCTTTCCCATAATGCTAAGCGGTATTTTAGTTTTCCAGCTGCCCCTAAAGCTGGAAAACTAAAATAAACCGTTAAGCATTATGGGAAAGACAACACAGTCCATTCCCCTTAACCACTATGGGAGTGGATTTTGTTGTCTTTCCCATAAT
>JARVJN010000813.1:28068156-28080032 GCA_031763805.1 Argolebias nigripinnis | reverse complement strand
AAAAATGGGTCTAAAAATATGGGGAAAAATCCATAAATAACACGCTTCGGTGTTTAATACGCAGGACATTCAAATGAATAAAAAAAAACGCATATTATACACAGACAAATACGGTAATTAAGGGCGAGAAAGAGACAAAACTGACCATTTTCTTGCCAAATAGTGAGTCAAATCTGTTCACCTATAGATTTCATCTAGAGTTGTTATATTAAACATTTCAGACTAAGTTACTACCTTTTAAGCACAATAAGCATTTGTATACCTATGTTTTTAGGATATAATATTGTACTTTATTACTACATTATAAGTATCTATAGTTGTAGATACTTATAATGCAGTAATAAAGTACAATATTATTAGGGATGCACAATATTGGATTTTTACCCGCTGTGTTAAAACTTACAGTATTTGGCCGATACCAATATTTTTATATACTTTCCTTTGTCAGAACATAGCCCTCTTATTTAGGCTTATTTGCTACAAAAATTGTATAACAGCTGTAAGAGCTGCTGACATATACAGTATTCAGTAACAGCCATATGATATGCATAGCACTTTAACTTACCGTATATGAAATGAAAAGTGTTAAATGTTATTTATTAGCATTAGTCACCTGCGATGCTGTCTCACTTGTGGAGGCTTGTTCCAGTTTCCTAGCTGCAGTGTGGGATCCTCTGCTCTCTTGTGCATGAAGGGCAGACTTTTAAAGTTCAAAGTTTTTGTCTATCCATTGTACCATAAGACTAATCATGCTAATGGGGCTAACATGACATCCAAATGCTATCAGCTATTAGCTTCGCAATGACATCGGAGATGACGACTTGTAACTCGGGTAAGGTTACATTGGAAAAAATATCTGACTGTGGACGATGTAGCGAGGCTCAAGGTAGACAAAAATCTTTGGAATCCGACATCCTCACCAACGAAAAAAAAAAGCTTCCACAGCACCAACATTTTGAATCTTCCTCTCCGCCGTGAGATTGGGTAGGCGCATGTGACGTCCGCTACAGGCATCTTTGTCATTGACTTCTCATACAAAAACAGTGTATTTTATATGGGTGAGTTATTTTAATGGAATGGCCGATGTCCAATATTGAAATTTAACACTAATATCGGCCGACACCATGTTCATAATATTGTGCATCCCTAATTAAAACACCCATACAAAATTGTCATAATCCGTAGGAAAGGTGGAAAACCAAAGTAGAGGGTAAAAAATTATGAGAAGTGAGGTAAAAATGTACGAGTTCGTGTTGAGCAACATCTGAGCAAAATGTAGAAGATGCTATCAATCCAAAGTGAAAATCTAGCCGAGACCTCTTCCACCAGATGATTGCATGCTCTCTTTGACCATCATGACCCCTTAGACATAGCTGGATTGCTGCAATCAACCTAAGGCAATCATGATACTGCTACACTTTAGAACTTTCCTTTTTTTCTTTTCTGCTGTTGTCTGCAAAATGGTGAAATCCTGCACCCTCACAAAGCTCTATGCCACCACCCTGGCACAACTCTCCATGTCAGGAAGCAGGTACATGCTAGAACACCAGCGCAACACTACTGCATGAGTTTCACATCTGAGCTACGGTGTTTCCATGAAGCTAATGTATCATGAACATAGAATAGCTATTAGGATACCATGCTTCAAATTCCTGATATCCAAGCCAGTGGCGTATGGGCTCCACGTAACAGCTATGTTCCTGTTGCTGCTGCTACACTTCCCTAAACTTCACCCAGAACCCCAGAATGCTGCCACCACAATGATAAACTACCACAACTTTGATAGGTCATGCTCAAAATCTTTGTGAACCCATCACTCACTGTCAGTGAGCCCACTGTGTCCACAACGCAACTAAATACCTCACCAAGACCCTGCAGAGGTTCAGGCTGACTTTCTATCATGTAGCTGGGTTCTTATCCAGTGTAAAGCAACCTGAAAAGAACTAAACAAAATCAAACTGAGCAAACTAATTAGAAAAAGCCACTTTGCTAAAATATACCAAGTGCAAGACAGCAGAAGTTCAAGTTTTATTTTTGTTTGCATCACATACATGAGGTGGAACAGAATTGTGTACACAGGGTCCCAGTTACATCCAACAATAGCAAAAATATAAATTGTAAAAAGAAACCGTAATAAGGATCTAAGATATAAACTAAGAAATATGCTAAATTATGAATACGGTAAGCACTAATGGCGCAAAACAATATGTCGAGCAACAGCAGCATGAACACGAGTCTGTGTGAGTAAATGAGTACGAATGAATACAGCAGCATGAAATAATCAGCAGCATGAGATCAGCAGCATGGATAATCGGCAGCACATGTCAACTATCAAAGTGGCATTACAGTGATTTTTTTAAAAACTATGATAATCCTGATTAAGGATTTGTGAGTTTTAACAGCTTCAGGGTAGAAGCTGTTCCCCAGGTTGAATCAGAAGTGAATAAAATAACTAAATACAGTCGTCCCTCATTTATCGCTGTAGATCCGTAACCTGAAGCCCCGCTATAAGTGAAAAACTGCCAAGTACGAATAGTAGTACAAGTAGTAAGTAGTAGTTTGTTTTTATAATTTATATATATAATATGATTTAAACACTTCCCACACTCTTGCAATATTTGAAACAATGTTTCTAATCTCTAAACACTCTAAAGAGCACAGATAGAATGTCATGATTTCAGCTCCCTGCCTCCTCTGCTCTTTGCCACTTGCAAGCGTTCTTGGCCACGCCCACTTCTCCGCTGCAGAGCAGAGATATGAAACGCTGCAGGAGGAAGCTCCTGCAGCTGTGGGCTGCACATAAGTGCATCAATGCTAAATTATTTTAAATAATTTATTTTAAATAAAAATTCCACGCTGATCAATCAGCCGATTGTGTGTCATGTCTAATCTTATTTTGAAAAACCGCGATAGAGCAAGTCTGTGAAAAATTAACCGCAAAGTAGTGAGGGACTACTTTATATAGATTTAAACAAAAAAGTCAACTAACCAGAACACAGAGCATATAAAAGAGGTGCAAAACTAAACAAAAACAGTGAACAGGTGTACATAAATCCACTAAACGTGACAAAAGACCACGCTGACCAAACAGAAAACTTTGGAGTTACCTGCCATAGCTTAAATGTCAAATATTGTATGTGATGCTGATATTCCAACTAACAGCTAGATTTTCAGGCAACAAATTTTCAAATGAACAAATCCTTAAATAATTACATTCCACTTTATGCAAATATTCATTTCAATTTTAAAGTAATCCATGGGCAACCACTGTCGATGGGACGTAATGTGTGAAAATGATGTGCTGGCGCTACCGAGGCTGTGCTAACAGAACGACAATTAACAGATTTGTCCTGGTGGACTCACAAACTCTGTCTTGTCACAGATCACTCAAGTGAAAAAAGAGTGGAAACCCCATAAACCTTTACAAAAAGAGACCGAAGGCTGAGCAGAATGGCTGAAAAGTGACCAACCGGTCCTGGTTTGAGTCCTCAGGGGGGAGTTGGTTCAATTCCTGACATTAATTACAGAAAATATGAAGCCACTTTAAAATCAGTTTTGAGTTTGACGTTAAAACAGGGTCATACTTTCAATGAACATTTTATAAGTGAAATTTGTTGTGCCATCTGTCATTGGAAATGTTGGCTTCTTACTTAATTGTAATCACCATGCTCAATAAGTGGTAATAAATGTCTTTGCTGCCTGATATAGACAGAAGCAGGTTTCACAGCTTTATAGTTGGGCCTGTGCTCTAAATCAGGTTAACGATTTGACAAGTATTTCAAAAAATCCATCATATTTGGATGACTCCAAGTTGATAGGTGTGTAATTGCGTGTGCTGATTTATGGCCTCGCTGCACCAGAAGCCGTTGCACCTCAGTGGTCGGCTCTGGACCCCGGTCCCGTCGCAGCCTTTCATCTTGACAATAAAGAGCTACCAGCTGCTCGCACCGGCAGCTTGTTAAATGAGATCTCTTATCAAAGTGTGAACAGCTGTGAGTTCTGTTTGGCAGTCCGGTCAGGCTATGAATCACCGAGGGCTGCACTCGATTGCTACCGCCTAAAGGGGAAAGAGAATAAAATAATGCCACTCTTCCACTGCGTTCCTGCAAGTCTCACTCTGTGGAGTGTTGCTACCAATGGAAGGCCACCAGCTACTGAACAAAAAGAAGAAAATCAAAACAGTAACTTGTTTATGATGTTGGAGCGGCAATTATCTGCATTTATATTCACTGGTGGTTCTTCATCAGCCAGTAGCAATGAAATGTCACATGTTGCTTCTGTAGTGTTTAAATAATGCAACGACTTAATTAAGCTGCAGAGTCAGATTTAACGTGGTGCTTTTCAGACATCTGTTTAGGTCAAACTAAAAGCAAATGTCTTAGTTGTGTCGTCTCTGCTTCTTTGTGAACTTTGATTCCTGAGCTTATTGTAATAGGATGCAACGTTGATCCAAAATATTAGGAAATCCATTTCATGCACAGACATATTTATTAATTTTTATTTATTAACCTTTATTCAACCAGGCAAGTCCCACTGAGATCATACATTTCTTTTGAGAGGGATGCCTGAACCTGAAGGGCACCTAACATGTTTTTTTTTTCTTTTGGGATGTTCTATTCAATTCAATTCAAAAATACTTTATTAATCCCAAAGGGAAAATAAATGTAATTGTAACTCGTTATCCTCATTTTATTAAAGAGATGTTAAAGATACTGATGGCTGCAGGCAGGAATGATCTCTTGTAAAGATCCGTCACAGTGGATCTGAAAAAACTGGCAGCAAATGCCGTCCGATCTGTCCACCCAGACTCAGTTGGCCTCTTGGTTCCCCTGGGCTGCAGGACCGCCCAATGCAGGGCTGAAATCCTCCCAAAGCGATGGCCACTCCTTCCAGCAGCCTGCCGAGCTCCTCGTAGCTGCAGACAGCCAGCCAGGGCATGATCCCGGCCCTTCTGCTGTCACGAACCATGTTTCCTGCCAGTTCCAGTATCTCAGTAGTCAGGCACTCGACCACATCCGGCAGGGAGACGGGAATGCATCCACGGTGCCTCCTTTTCAACTCATTTCAGTTCCCTATCAGTCAGTCCACTGCGGTGCAACAGCATGGCTATGGGAATTGCGCCACCGCGCGGTTCACCTGAAGCAATACAATCATGCTGTTTAAGGCAAGTAGGCGTCTGCGTCGGCAAGGAGGCTCCGCCCTCCTTGCGTAAAAGACGATGACACGCAACGTAACGTCCTCTTTGTGCACTTCACCTCACTTCACACACCTGAACTTCGCAGGACCGCCTCGCGTGACTGAACTGCTCGACTGGAGGTGAGCCTGCTCCCTGCCCAGCACTTCACAGAGGACTCCCTGCAAGCACATTGTTTAGCTGACGCTAACCTAGTGTCGTCGACATACTTTTTTAAATGTATTTTTTCCTGCTGTTTCGTCACCCAGTTAGCGGGACGCTAACTGCGCCCACACCTAGCCTGCTAAGCTAACTAGCTAACAGGCTAGCACCACGAACAGCGTAGCGAGAGGATTTCTTACCACGTTAAGCGGGTGCTAACTGGTTTTTCACTCGACGTCTCTTCTCGGCCATGGCTCCTGAGAAAGGCAAGAGGAAGTCGAAGAACTCCAACAAGGCCAGCAGACCCGCGAGCCCCGGCTCCCGGCCCTTCCCCAGCGAATGTGGCTATTTCATCTCGGCAGCGGACACCCATGAGGCCTGTCCGATTTGCCTAGGAATGGTCCACGTGAAGACGGCCTCGAACTCCCCAGATTCTTGTCCTCACTGCAGCCAGCTGAGTGAGGCAGTGTGAAGGAGGCGCATGGACTTTGTGGCCAAGGCCATTGGCAGCTCCACCGCGGCTCCACCGCGGCTCATGAACCGCTCCTCTCACCTTATTGTTATGGTTACACATCATAACAAGTGTCCAAAACTAAAAACAGTTTCAGTAAAAATCCTTCCAGCAGCACAGCATCCAATATCAGAGGAATCAATCAACCAAAAAAGCTATTTATAGCCAGCAAAAGAGGAATTAGTTTCCAAAAGTAAAATCTCAGATTGAAAGTAGAGCTACTCCAACATGCAGCCACACCGATCGGCGCAATTCTAGAATACTTCATGTTTACTGGAAACCCACAGTTTTTATTTTTATTTTCCCAGTTATAGTTTTGCTATAGTCAATAGTTAGTTGTCCCCCATTGCAGAGTGAAGAGGAGGAATTTGAATGACCCTCCGTCAGTCTGTACGTGCATGACAACGTGAAAAATAAGTGAGGTACTAACTTGCATTTTGGTTTGTGGTTACAAAAACTTAGGAAATAATGGTGCCGTTCAAAAATTGGGTTGCCATGTAAACATCCAACATGGCTGCCACCATATGTGTCGTTATGCCAACCTGGAGGGCGCTATAACATGAAAAATAAGCAACTTCCATTGAAGTATGTGGTCGCATCTAGGTGTAAAAAATACCACGTCAAAATCCAAGATGGCTGCCACCATATATTTTCTGTTCAGCGTTTAATGCGCGGATGTTGATGAAACATTTTACAGCCAACTTGATGAGCCATTTGTCAGAGAGAGAGCAGCCTGTCTTCACCGTAGCTAATGAGCTCTTACGTGGCGTTTACCTTCCTGTGCACATAGATTAGATGTTTTATTAAATCATGCACGTACAAAACTGTTGCGTTGAAAAGTGAGATTAAAATGTATGTGGTGCAGAATTTGCAAAAAAAAAAAAAAAAAAGCCAGCTTTTAATCATTTTTGTAAAGTCCTCAATTGTTTGTTTCTTACACAGCTATTAGAGACATCCGTTTTTGTTTAGCGAGTGTTTAAGCCTAAAAGTTTAATTTGCATATGTCAGAGAACACTCTTACATTGTCTGCAGCTTTTTTTATTGTTTCAAAAATTGTCCCATATTTAAAAAAAAAATCCTGGTTTATTGGAACAATTAAACCCAGATCTATCCTCATTTTTCTGTTATGATTTTCTCCTTTGGGTGCAACAACATTTAGCTGATGAAAAGAGAAACTTACTAAAAGGCTCTATCATCAGCTTTTCTTATTGCTTTAGACGTTTGCAGACCAGAGTTACTCCTTTATACTGTAGCCCTTGTTTGTCAGTTTTTGTTTTGTTTGCCACATTATTTTCAGCCTTGAAGCCGCAGCCATGTCATGCATAACAAATCTATTTTTTTATGTACTGGTTACGTCCGTTCAGATGATTCTGTCACCGTTTCTCCAGATGTTAGTGTCCTCAGTGCAGCCACGGGGCGACTCAACTCTGCAGCCATCTGTCTGCAGACAGATGTGATGCTGAAGTCGTTGATGCTTTATTCAGTGTTCAATAAACTATAAGCTGCTGGGCATTGAGTGCAACTGTGAGTTCTGAAAGCTCGACAATAAAACAGCGCTCGAGGAGGTAAAAACTTTGCAGGTATATATATTTGATGTGTTGATTGTTTTTCTGTCCCAAGTTTTAAGACTTTAGTTTGTGTCAGCCTTTAAACTAGTGGTTTTCAATGAAATATTAAGAGGTATGCCTAAAGATAGATATATATATATCTAAAAAATATATACATTAAAATTATATTTTAGTGACAGCCATGCTAGTTTTATTTACTTGCCACAATGTGTTTTTTTTTAGACTCGTACATCTCTGTTGGAGGTTAGCAGCTGGGAGAAACTGAAGGCTTGATGTGGGATTTACCAAAAATACAAGAAAAAATGCCCTACTGAAAATACATTTAATTAAGAAAATAAGAAAGGCTGTGCTCTATTAAATAAATTACCATAATTTGTAGAAAATCTGTGCCACGTAAGATGAATTAATGGAACAGTGGGAAAAAATTGTGTTGCTTAAAATAAATTAATTACAAGAAAACAAATTTAAAAAATAATGAAAGACAAAAAAATGTATGCATATAACAAAGTATTTAAAATAATTACTAGACTCTACTAAAATTTAATAACTGATTTGGGTCCTGATAAAAACATTTTGCCCATCCATCCATCCATCCATCCTTTCATCCATCATCTTTACGGCTTCTTGCTTTTTGGGTCACTGTTGCCCATATCCAGCAGTAACTGTGTGAGAGGTGGGGACTACGGTGACCCTAAAGTGTAAATGAACAACATTTGAAAAAAAGGAATTACATAAAGCCAAAGCGGAAGTGGCCAAAGTGGAAATGGCTGAGATCGCATGTGAAAAAAAAACTGAATTACATTAACCCAAACCGTGGTGGTGGTGTTTTTTTGTGTGTAGTCTTTTTTTTTTTTTTACTTTACTAACAACATAAAACAGAACAACAGAACAGTGCAGTACACACACAACAGAGGTACAATTAGCAGGCTTGCACACACAACGGAGGTATTTGTGTGTGTATTGTACATTGTTCTGTTCTGTTTTGTGTGGTTAATAAAGTAAATAAATAAATAAATAAATAAAAACACACCACTTCAGGTTTGGCTTATTGTAATACAGTTTTTTTTCCAAATGTGACTCCGTTTTTTTCTTGTTTTTGTTTTTTGTGTGTGTGATTCAGTTCTTTTAAATACGATCACTTTTTTTTCCCTTCAATGTGATCCCGTTTTATTTTTCAAATGTAATTCCATTTTTTTTAATGTGATTCTGGACACTTACGCTTTAGCAACTTCCGCTTTGGCCACTTTCATTTTGGCTTAATGTAATTCCGTTTTTTTTATTTATTATATATAATTCTGTTTTATCAAATGTTGTTTAAACCTTAGGACCACCATAGGGGACTCCCTGGACATTTACAAGTAGCAAAACTTTAGTTTCTTTATTCATGCAAAATAAGTCATAAAGTTGTTTCCTCCCTTTTGAATGGGCACTTCAAACCACCACCTTCAACAACACAGGCACAGGAGAACTTGGAACTTACTGCGTTCATCTCTCTGCTCATTAAACTAATTCTAGATTTACAAATTAAATCAGCTTTCCCACCCTCAGCTCAGCACCACGAGTCTCTGTAGGATTATAGCTCTACAACAATGTCGACAGCTTTTGCCTTTTGGCTTTCTTTGCTGAGCCCCCGTTAACTAATTCCCTTTTCGCTTGCTCATTCGGCACAACCCTTCTCTATGAAAAAAGAGAAAAAGTAAAAAAAAAATGCCTACAGACTCAGAAGAATTAACATTCCTCAGCTGCCTGGCTATCACCAGTTGACTTCTGTTTCTCAGATGTTTATAACAATCCATTTGTGACCCAGCTGGTGCCAAGAATCAGCTTTTTATTTAACCTCTTTACTGGTAAAAGCCACAGTAAGGTCAGTTTATTCACAGTGCTGCTCATTGTTATATTTTATAACCCATATGTAACCTTAATGTGTAAAAAAAAAAATACTTTTTCAAGTGCTGGAGTTTAGTCATATGGTCACTATTCTATATTGTGGACCATTGCATTTGCCATCCATTCAATCACTTCACAAAATTACTCACTGTTTGTCTTTAAGTTCTACCATAACAGTAAAACATTTTAAATAAAATTCATGAAGCTTTATATTCTAGACCAGTCCATTTCCTCAAAAACACCACTGGGTTTCTGAGTTTAGCAATTACTTCATGAAAGCATGTTTTCATTTACAAATAGGTGGGGCAAAAATGCATGGAGCTGATTTCTTTGAACTGTGCGGCTGTGACAGTTTAGAGACTTGCAGCCTTTTTCATCAGACCGGGCTGAAATTGATTTCTCGAGGCCCACAGTGTTTGTCTGACTGACATGTCTGAGAAAGAGTTTTCTTTAGAAAGTAGAGAAGTTTGTAGATGGAGTAAGGCCAGGCCGTGCATGCTCAGAATGCAAACCGGCCCGCCAGGAAGAACACTGACGCGTAGACTGGTTGTAGGGGACGACGAGAACTGGTTCCTTATGATGAAAAACAAATAGCCCGTTACGATTTACTGGGAGATCAAACTTTTACATTCGAGCAAAATTAATTAATTTGTCAAGGATTTAAAAAAGAAAATAATCAGGCAAAATACGTGTGTCTTTTGTTCACCTGTTGCACAGTTAGGTGCATTATCAGAATATAAATATGATATTCATGTCATGCTGCTATATAAAAAGATATAAATTGAATAATAATAAAGACTGAGATCCTCTGTAGGTTTCTCATTGAAGCGGGGATAAAATACAACAATAAATACCCTTGGATAATTATAATTAAAGACAAAGAGACGAAGCAAAGCAGGACGCCAACAAACAAAAGCTGCAGGAGCAGATGATGCACAGAGGAAGAGGGAGTTTGAAGTGGAGATGAAGAGAAAATAAAAGACGCCCGCAGGGTAAACGTGGCAGATTAGCTCCATCGCAGCGCAAGAGCAACGTTTCTCTGGGACGGACGAGTCATTTACGGATCAGTTTCAACAAAAGGCCGACTCAAGCGACCGCGGTGAGATGAAAACGCAGACACAATTAACCTCCTAAACCCCGCGACGTTACTGCAACATCTTCTACAACCTCACCTCCATTAAAAGGCTAATGCAGTTTTGTTTTTGAGTTTGGATTTGTTTGCGTTGATGACTTAGTTTCATTTGCTCGTGAGTTCACTCTTGAAACTGTTTTATTTAGTTTCTGTGTTAAACCCCCCCGACATAAACGCAGAGGAAACACATTGTTGGTTTCATCAGCGTTTGTTTCCCCTACAAACAATGTAGGCCCAACAAAAAGACTATTTGTGGATATATATCTACTACTATTATTATTATCATCAATGTAAAAGGACATTTGAATCAGTTGAAAGATAGGGCATCGCTTTATGGGTGTGTAAAAAAGACCAATAAAACACATTTACTTTGTAGTTTTATAGAGTCTTGAATGTAGGAGCGACATCCCACTACTCCTACGTTCAAGACTCTATGGCTCAGTGATATGTCCCGTGCTGTTGTATGGCGCAGAAACATGGCCAATGACAACAAAATTCGAACAGCAACTTCACCGAACCGACATGAAAATGCTCTGATGGATGCAATGCATTAGTCTTAAAGATCACATCCAACCGATCGAAATCCTGCGTCGAGCAGGCTTATGTGCGATAAAGGACGCATGCCAGCGACACCATTATTTACGGTGGTTCGGTCATGTTAAACGAAGTGAAAACAGTGCTATACTTTCCATTGAAAACCTTGAAGTACCTGGCACCCGTCCCAAAGGCCCTCCAAAAAAGACCTGGGCGCAAACGATTCAACAAGATCTGAAAACGCTGAACCTCAATGAACTGGACGCAACTGACGCCTAATCTGGCATCAAAAACTTGGCGAAAAAGATGTAGCGTCCCACCCCGGAATCGGGAAATGGACGTTGAACGAAGATAGATAGATGGATAGATGGATGGATGGATAGATAGATGTCCATAGATGCAGGTGACTCTGTGCTGCTTGTCCTATTGGACCTCACATCCGCTTCTGACACCGTCAACCATGAGATCCTCATTTCTAGACAGGAGCAGTGGGTGGGCATCGCAGGGTCAGCCCTCAAATGGTTTAGATCCCACCTCTGACATAAACTTCTGTGTCGACATCAAGGATTTTAATTAAACATCGCCAGCTCTTTGTTGGGGGCGGGGTACCGCAGGGATCTATCCTCGGACCTCTTCTATTTTCTTTATACCTGGCATACCTTTTCATTTCAACGCTGGTGACTGAAATTTACTTCCCTCTGAGGCACAGTGGTGCATGTTCTGTTCAACTTCTTCTCGACTGCCTGGCCGACGTCAGGGACTGGATGACTAAGTTTCTCAAGTTTTAACGAGAAGACTGAAGTCATCTCGTTTCCTCCTAATGGCACGATCATATGGAAGCGTTTGTGGGACGTATTTAAAACTAAAATGGTTTAGCAGGAATGCTTTTTCATTTCAAAGTCAAGCTGC
>JARVJN010000813.1:27850918-27862459 GCA_031763805.1 Argolebias nigripinnis | reverse complement strand
TAAAAGTGGCTATTAATGAGACACTTGGCTTGCCATACCAAGCCACCTTCGTCTCGCTCCAGAACTCCTGGAGCAAATGTCAAATCAGCTTCATTTTACCATGCCGCCCAGGTGAAATGCAGCTGATTTGACCATTAAAGTGAATTTATTATGGAAAAGTTCAACGGAGACACACCTTTACTCTAATGTCGAGCAAACAAATAAATGTTTTTAGGTGATTCTCTTGTTAAATTTCTAAGAAATGCACAGCAAATCTTCCTTCTGCGCGCTCCCACAGCTGCAAATCGGCTTTTGAAATGCAGCTGAGTTGACCTATATTGTGCATTTATTAAGGAAAAGTTAATTTCAGACACACCTTTGCTATAACTTCGAGCAAACAAACAATTGTTTTTAAGTGTTAATCTTGTTAAAGTCTTCCCGTGCACTCTCCCACAGCTGTTTTGGCAACCAATTGATTGGCAGCACATCGACCCACATTTCTGGGTTGTCAGCGGTGACACATAATAAATGCAACTTATATGGTGAAGCGACTTATTTTTAATTTTTTTTTCCCACTTTATTAGAAATATTTGGACTGATGCGACTTATACGGCGGAAAATATGTTAGGTTTCAATTTTCATTCATGGGAACACTAGGTGGCTGACTATGTATTTATTGATTTATTTATTTATTTCCGGCACATTCCACCCTCCATATAGCTGACAACATTACTGACTGGTATCTAATGCTGCAGCAGGGTAAAGAACACTTTCACCGCCTCTTCAGAGAAAATGGACCGCAGCTGCTGCTCGTTGGCGCTGCCCAGCAAACAGGAACGTGCAGAAGGAAAACACTGGAACCCTACACCTGATGCAGTAACATTTACTTTTCCTGATGCTGTTTGTGAGCCACGCTGCTGACAATCAAAACACAACTGTTACTGTTAACAGTATATATATTTTTTAAATCCTGAGGTCACAATTAAACAGGTGAATTGGTTCACGAGTAAATTATTGTGCCACAAGATAAGGTTTTTTCATTTCTCATGCATTTTGAATCATTCATGAGTTCCTTATGAAGTCTGCATTTTAATAAACAGTCACAAGAGGGGAGCATTATCACCCTATTAAGCTTGCTGACTTTGACACAAACACACGCACACACCCTCTCTTCAGCTGCTTTTTTTTATCCCTCCTCCTCAATCAGCCACCATCCATCCATCCATCCAGTTAATGCTTCTTATCATTTGTGCTCTGCTGCTCAGACAGTATTATGTCATCAGGTCTGGGCTGTAAATCTGGAGCACGCAGATAGCCAGTCACTAACATTAAATCTTACTGTGCCAGTGATACTGGTATGTGCTAGGGATAAGAACGTCTAAGCTGCATGATGTATCCGGGGAACATATTGCACAGATTGCACATATGAGACACCCAGCAGGGCTGCAAACCAGTGCATTTGCACATTAAAGTGACATTTATCCCCCACCCCTTTTCCTCCTATTAAAGAGCTTTGAGAGACCTGCAACTCTGTTCCAGCTTGGCCGTGGCCTTCTGAGCCGCTGTTTGATCTGCTTCCTTGTTTCCTGTCCAAACAAAGAGCCACAGGAGGAAACTGTGTTTACCGAGCTGAATGCTGAGCCGTCGAAGCCCTGTGAAGTCTCAAGGCCGCACAGACACATGTTTGGTATTTTCCACTCCTGACCAGATCGAACATTCCAGGTAAACGTGAAAAAGAACCCAAGTTCTTACAAATCCAAACAAAAATGCTCACATATAAATATGATTCAGCCAATGCCAAGCTCGGCAGTGTGAGCACATTCAAATGAACTGATTCCCACAGACCTTGAGGACAAATGAAAAGCAGACCTGTTGTTCCAGCAGAGGCTGTTTACCAGAATTGTTTAAAAAAAAAGGGCTGAAGGTAACGCTGCTTGGAGCAGTTGTTCCTCACAGCGTTTATGCTTTCCTTTAATCAACTGTAGCAAGTTATGCAAATTATTTCCCCTCTCTTCTCGATATATTCACCAAAATGTTAAGTATGATTTTTGGCAACACAATACAATTAGAGAGGCAAATATTTTAGATTAGTAGCTTTTCCCATAACACTTAAAAGGTCAAGTGGGAACGAGAAGGTTATGTGACAAAAGAACTGATAACATAAAAGGCAATCTGGGATAACATGTTGGGATAAAAACATCTCTTATCATCTACTGGTCAAACGAAAAAGAAAGATGAAGTGCTGGAGTACATTTCAGAGGCTCAAAAAGTAATTTCCCTGTCAAAAAGAGCTTTTAGCATAGACAGTAGCTGTGGCAAGGTTGTGAGATTTTATATGAAAACCAAGGTCCTAGATACACTCTCACTATTGTGGCTTTAATTCTTTGTTGCACTCTGTGGTTGGTATTAGGGGTGCACCGATTGCAGTCTTTTGGCCGATCACCTACAAAGTCTGACTTGCCGATTCCGATTTTGGCCGATGCCGATTTAGTTTTATAAGCAACACTGTTAGATGTTGTAAGGTCACAATGCACCATCAAATTTCCATCTTATTTTGTTGAAAAATAGACCCTTGAACAATATTCTAGAAACAATACAAACTTGTTTAAATTGGTCACAAGTTAGTGCTCTGAAATATAAAAGAAGTTTAGACAATTGTTGTTAAAACTAAAGAAATCTGTAAAATCGGTTTCTCATGCAAGCATTGGCCGATTTCCGATTTCCCAAAATTAAGGAAATCGGGGCTGATAAATTGGCCGGCCGATTTATCGGTGCACCCCTACTTAAAGCTTTACTCTGGGATATCCTGATGCATGCTCAATAATCCAGGTAGATGAACCTAACAAGGTTGAGTCAGATCCTCTGGACGGATTCTTCTTTGTTGAAACATTTCATCTTTTATCCAGAAGACTTTTTCAGACTGAAGCCGGCTGTCTATCTGTCATTGTCCCCACATTTAGAGTTGCTACCCTCATTCTTACATTCCTGACTTCTCAAGACCTCCTCAAGGTCTTCGACTGGTGGCCCTACTAGGTGTCATACACACATACAGTAGTCCCTCCTTTATCGCGGGTGTTTCAGACCACGCCCACTCGATATAAGTGAAAAATTGTGAAGTAGGTGCACAGTAGTCCAAGTTCAGTAAACTTTGTCATGACGTGCCAGGCTGCAATCACACTCACTCATCACCTGTTACTCCCAGTCTCTCTCCATAAATAAACAATTTCAATTTAAATACTTTAACATTTTAAATAAACGATCCATGCAGCGTGGATTGTTTGTTTAAAATGTTACATTATTTCAATTTAAATTGTAGAGAAGAGAAGTGCAGCAGGACAGCAAAGGGATGTCTTCAGCTCTGCAGCACGGAGCAGAAATGTACTTCTTGATCGATTACACTTCAACAACTGAACATAGACTTTCTAAAATACCGGTAACTAAAAATAACTTTTAACCCTTTTATATGTTGTGATTATGACGATTTTTGCAATGTGACATAGTTTGAATTTTAAGTTGATCGGTGCATCTGGACAGCTCAGGGTTAAAAGCTGATGCAGCAGGAGAAATGTGTGCATGGCAGAGAAGGAGATCAGCTGATCTGATACAGGAGGGAGCTTTCCCTTCCACTTGTGGGCTGCACACATGATGCAAAATCATTTTAAATAATGCATTTTAAATAAACAACCCATGGCTCATCCATCATTCAGCGAATTGTGTCATGTCCAATCTTACTTTGAAAATCCGTAACATAGCTAGCCCACGATAAACGAATCGCAAAATAGCAAGGTACTACTGTATTTAATTTAGCTGATTTGTTGTAGACCAGGTCTATTCATCTAAACTTCTCGGGGGCCACAGTTACTGAAAGCCAGCAGCTCAGGGGCCGGACATCCAGCAATTAAAGTCATTATGTAAATAAACATCCCTTTTAAGTTTGTTTGTTTTATTGCATTGAATTTTAAATGCAATAAACAGAACACACAACCCAAACCCAGACACCCACCAACTCAAAAAAAGAGAGAAAAAAATGTTTTTATGAAGTCATTGGTAGGCTGGATTGAAGTGCTTCAAGAACCACCACGCACAGACGTATGCAAGACAAGGGTTTCAGCTGTCGCATTCCTTGTATCAAGCCACTCTTGAACAAGAGACAGCGTCAGAAGCCTCTCACCTGGGACTGCTGCTGAGTGGTCCAAAGTTCTGTTCTCTGATAAAAGTAAATTTTGCATTTCCTTTGGAAATAAAGGTCCCAGAGTCTGGAGGAAGAGGAGAGGCACAGAATCAGTGATGGTTTGGGCTGCCATTTTCCAGCTGAAGCGACTGTCTAAGCTGAAGCCCATATTATCCAAAAATAACCTGGAGACAGTAATACATGCATTCATTACATCTAGACTTGATTACTGCAATTCACTCTTGTTTGGTATCAGTCAAACCACCCTTGCACGACTACAACTGGTCCAAAATGCAGCAGCCTGATTTTTAACCAGTACAGGCAAAATAGAGCATGTTACACCTGTTTTGGCCTCCCTGCACTGGCTATATATCCCACCACGTTCTCTGAGGTCAACGGACCAGTTACTTCTCACAGTTCCAGGAACTCGTCTTTAGCGCAGAGGTGACAGGGCCTTCTCTGTAGCAGGCCCAAGACTCTGGAACGAGTTACCTTACCGGTACCTCTGCTCGTCAGACAGCCCCCCCTCCCTCTCGGTTTTCAAATCCCGTATAAAGACTCATTACTATTCCATTGCTTTCAACACCAGATGATCTGTGTTTTAACCTGTTTGCGTCACGCAGGTTGGTTGTTATATTTAATATATGCGACGTTTTTATGTCTATATTCTGTTTTTTCTTCATTTTGTATGTTGCCTATGTGTTGCCTGTTGTTTATTTGTTTGTACAGCACTTTGGTTGCCCTTGTCGCTGTTTTAAGTGCTCTATAAATAAAATGGTATGGTATGGTATGGTTTTCAGTTGGCCAACATTTCAAAAAAATAATTTTTTTATTGGTCTTAAGTAATATTCTAATTTTCTGAGATATTGAATTTGGGGTTTTCATTAGTTGCCACTTATAACATAAAGATTAAAAGAAATAAACATTTGAAATATATCGATCTTTATGTAATGAACATAATATACAAGTTTCACTTTTTGAATGGAATTAATTAAATAAATCAACTTTTTCATGATGTTCTAATTTTATGACCAGCACCCGTATGGGTATGTGTTGTATGTTCCCATACAATGATAAAATTAGTTCTCTTCATTTAACCCATCACACCTGAGTTACACCCAGGTGGAGTAGTGGGCAGCTTTGTAAGCGTATACCTGTAGTCATCTTCGTAAATGTCCATAGATTTTTCTCTTTTAAGACTCTGTCACTGATTATTTATTTATTTATTTACGTTGGCACAAATTAAGATGATTGTAACATAGGAGATATTTTTAGTGGAGATTCCCACCTTGTTTTAATACCTTCAACGTTGTATTCAGGAACAGTAATCCTGTTGTTGTCATCAGACTTATCAAACAAAAAACAACAACAACAAAAATGTTAAAATCTTTATCCATTCGTCTATCCATTGGCTTCCTGTTCTCTGTGGTCGGGTCACAGAGGCAGCAGAACAAGTCCTCCGGTGAGTTCTGTGTCTGCCTCAAAGTTTCCTGTCCTCAAAGTACATCCAGAGAAAAGTACCCAGGAGGCCTCATAATCCGATGCCTAACCCTTTTCAGCACCTCTACTCCAAGCTTTCCCCAAATGATGAAGTTCCTCACCTTATTTCTAAAGTGGAGCCAGGCCACTTTACACAGGACGCTCATTTTAACTGCTTGTATCTTGGATCTCATTCCTTTGTTCACAATCAATGCCTTATGACCATAGATGAAGTTTGGAATGCAGCTAGACTTGTAAATAAAGAGCTTTCCTGCCCTCACGTGTGAACAGGGCTCCCAGATACTTGAAATCTTCCTCTTGAGGCAAATACTCACCTCCTCCAGATCGAAGCAGCCCACCTTTTGCTTGTTAACTGTTCTTTCTATGTTCTTTATGAAGTTTTTTTTATTTTTATTAACGCTGAACTGTTAGTAATGAGGTTTTAGTCAGCAGAAAATCATGTACAAATGTGTAACAGTTCAGTTCAAGTGCAAACGCACTGAAGGTTTGGTAAAATGAGAAGAGGGTCAACCTTTGAGAATAATGTTTTAGTCTATACGATGCCCTTCAGCTGCAACCTGTTGCTTTATTTGGCTAAACCTTTTTTCAAAATGAATGGTTAAGAAATGCTACTTGTGCAAGAAAACAACGAGGTGACAGTTAACAGTCCTGAATATGTTTAAATGTCACAAGAGCTCAGTATCGTAACACTTTGAACTTGAGCCGGAAAAAGAAAAACGACAAAAGTCGGTGTACAAGTGAAAATGAAGAAGTTTGACATGTGAAGCTTTTAGTACTTGTTCTAGTTTTTAGTGTTTATAAGTTGATTATCTATGCTTTTTAATTAAAATAGCTGGCTAATTACAAATAGGATTTTATTTATTTTATTTAATTGTTGCTGTTTTTCTAAATAGACATTGAAGATTCATTTCAAGACTATATATCACTATAAAGTGTTTAATTTGCTGTTAAAATACTCAGTTTAGTGGAATCTTTCTTTAAAGCACCTTACCCCACAAAGTTAAGTCGATTCTTTTTGTTGAAACATTTCGTCTTTCATCCAAAAATCAGTCCAAGGAGCCACAACAAACTCAATGTTATAAATAGCACCTTCACATAGTGGGTTTATGGTGCTAAAATGGTTTCATTAGTCCGCCTTCTCCCCCGCCGACCGACTCGTCCAAGGCAGCCACGGACAAAGTGGTAAAAAAAAATAAAAAATCAAAGTTCATTCAGTAATCCAGGTAAAAAATCCAACAAATTTAAGTCAGGTCCTCTGGACGGGGTTGTTGTGGCTCCTTGGACTGATGAAGACTTTTGGATGAAAGACGAAATGTTTCAACAAAAAAAAATCGTCCAGAGGACCTGACTGAACTTTGTTTTTTACCTGAATTATTGAGCATGAATGTTGATAAAGCACCTTATGTTACCTTGAATCCAATCTAACGAGTGTGTGTATTATTATTATAATGTATTATTATATTAGACATATGTGTGACGCCCGTCGGTCCTTCAAGTTTAGCATCACCTCAAGTGTGAATCCGCGATAATACGATGGCGGCAACTTGTATCCAACAAATAAAAGTTAAACTGTGGGATCAGTCACTGTCATCATGCACAGAAGTTAAACCACAAAGCAGTTTGTTACTCGATTAATTAAATCCATAAGTGCTTGAGATTAGCAGGCTATTGTTTAAGATGTTTGAAAGTGGAGTTGCAACGTGCAATGTTTCACATAAGTGAAAGCAGAAGTATGAGCCACGAGGGGCTTTAGTGTCAGTGTCATCATGTCGGGTGTAACTCGGCAAAGTGAAAAAAGCATTAGCACACAACTCTCAGATGAATGACTTGCTCATGGCACATTGTTGAACTTAATTACCAGTTTGCCACCTGTAAATAGTGTCAACGTGTAAGTTTGACTGCAGGGACTGGATATTTCTGAAAGCTCGGGTGTGTCTTACCGTGCCACGGCAAAGTTTGCTTTTTACTTGTTTGGCAGAAATTAATTTAGTTCTCTTTGGTTTTGAGCTTTTGTACAAAACAAAATAAGTAAAAGAAGAAAAAAAAACTTCTAAAACATAAATAAAACTGATCCTGTCATGATTTAGTTTGCTTGACATCACGTTTTGACAAAAAATAAGTTAAATCGTGTCATCTGGATAGATTCGTTTTTGGAAGGAACGTTTTGTCTTTCATCCGAAATACTTCATCATTCTGAGGCCTGCCACCAAGGTCTGTCATATAAATATCACCTTATTGACGTGTTTCAAGCTAGCCGGCTGAGGAGTTCCCAGAAACTTGCTTTACACATGCAGAAAGAGAACCATTCGTCCGCAATAATCGATCATCTACATCAACAGATCTCACTTGTAAATGAGTTTTCAAGGCTCATTGTGACTTATCTGTTTAAATAAAGGTTGAATGAATCTGCATAACAATCAAATGTAACAGTATGCACGGATTTTGAGGTTATGCTAATCTCAAAAGCAAGTTTCTGGGAATTCCTCAGCAGGCTAGCTTGAAACATGTCAATAAGGTGCTATTTATACGACAGACCTTAGTGGCAGGCCTCAGACTGATGAAGTATTTCCGATGAAAGATGAAATGTTTCTTACAAAAAAGAATTTGTCCGGATGACGATTTAATTTTTGTGTGATTTATGTACCTGGATGATTGAGCGTAATACGATTTTTTTTTTTACTGTCACAAAAAGCGAGAGGTGTTGTTTTTGTCTGTGTCTGCAAGTGTGTGTTTGTTTTTCTTTAGTGTTAGAAAAATATCTCATGAACGACTGGATGGATTTTAGATTTAGATTTTTGGCATATGCAGATCAACACAAGGTCAGCAATGCAATGAAATGCTCAGGATGAGAAGAACCGTATCGACGACCCCCCCCCCCCCTCCTGTTAGCGGAGTGGTTCTATTAAACAGTGAGGTTCTGTTAGCAACATGGTCCTGTTAGCAGCATGGTTCTGTTAACAGTGTGGTATTGTTAGCAACACGGTCCCATGACAGGTGGGAGCCTGAGGCTGGAACGGAGCAGGAAACTGAACCACAATGGAAAGATAGCGACACACAAACTCCAAAAGCATGTTGCGGTCATACCTGTAACCTGGGGGCGCAAAAAAAGTTGAAACAAAAAACAACAGGAACAACAAAAAAAAGAGTGAGTAGAAGCAGAACTCCCATCAATGTTGCTATACTGCGGCACATGTGACATGACAATTTTATTGCAACTCTGAAAGTAATCATTCAATGTACCGGTACATCTATAAATCATACATTTGAACTCAATTCAGCGCAATATGGATGTCCCATCTAAATGACTTGGGTTGACACAAACATGGCAAGAACTCAGTCAGTTTGACAGATTTTGAGATAAAGTTTGGCGTGGTAGTAGCTAGGCCTGTCGCAATAAACAATAAATCAATTAATCGTATGAAGAACAAAAATTATCAACCACATATTCATTTATCAGCTTTATCGTTTCTTCGTGTCTCTCTCTTTCTATTGGTCACTGGATGGCAAAAGGCTCAACTCCGGTGCTCTTCATTGACCCCTCCCTTTCTCTTTTCTCTTCAAAATTTGTTTTAACCGTCCAAAATCGTATTTTTGGATTGTTAAAAGCAGCTAAGCTGAGAAGCTAAGCTACGAGCTAAGCTAACAGGCCGATCTCGGGAAAAAAAATCTCCATCTTGCCGAAGCTCCAAAATTCACGGTTGAAACCCGTGCCTTCATGTAAAAATGTGTTTTTCTCTGCAAAAAGAAGCTGAGAACTTGTACTGATATTTTTATTTATTTGTGTGACAAATGCTAAAGAGCTCAAACCACGCCGAGCCTCTGCCGATTTGCGAACCGAAGAACAGGAACAAGAGACAGCCCATGTCACGTCAAGGGGCCTCCCTCCCATTTTCTTAGAGACGCACTGCTCACTCCCTCACTATCCATCCTTCAGTTCAAACAGTCTTATACTGCCACTCAGTGGTCAAAAAAGGTACTAGACACAAGAATTAACCAAAATTTCTTCTTAAATTTGACAATAATTACTAATTATTGTCAAATTTCGAACAATATTATCGTTTATTGCAATAATTTCTGAGACAATCGCCCATCAAAATTTGTTTTCATAACAAACCTAGTAGTAGCTGAGTATCATCCTCCGCATGCTGTCTGAGGCCCTGTCACATCAAACTGCTTGTGCACATCATTTACAAGGTCTGATCCATCCATCTCAGCATAAGATCTTCGCCTAAAAGGCTTTAGACGATATGCATCCCTTCAAGGAACGCTAGCCTTTTAATTTATTCATCGGTTTTTTGATTGACCTACCTTATTCAAACTTTTCGTCTCCTTTAAAAACTTTTTTTTTTTTGAACCCGCCACATCATCTTCAGTTAAATAATGTGGAGAGGAAGGCGGTGCGGTGGCTGCTGGCGTGGACGAGCTGCTCTGACCTATATACGAGCGGATATACATCTGTGTCTCGGAACGAACTCTCGCAGGCTCATCGCAGCTCAGTGCTGCGTGAGGACGACGCCACGCTCCCAGAGGATGCAGTGCACGCATGCATAAACATCCACGTGCACTTATAGAGACACTCGTGCGTGCCTATATGAAATGAAGCGATGTAAGGATGAGGTAAAGGGATGACATACGAGGGATGTATAGTTGAAAAGACACACCTGCGTGAAGAAAGGGAAGGACGTCTCCTAAAGGGCAGACACGAGCGCACATGCAAATGAAACGCACAAAGATGTACACACGACGACTGTCTCATGCATGTTTTATTGACCCAGCTCACTCCCTTTTTACACCTCCTCTGTCTCTCCTCTCATCCCCCTTTCCTTCCTTTTCTCTTCGATACCCCTGCGAGCCTGTTTTCATCTTCTATTCTTTCACTCCCTTTAATATTCCTCCCACTTTTCCATTTTTTCTTCCCCCTCTCTTCTCAGTGTGTCCTTCTTTGTCCTCTGACCTGTCGGATCAGAACAACTTGAGACTTTTAAAAATATATGTCTCCCCCGCCTTTCTTGTTCTCCATCTACTACCGTAATTTTATTTTGTCTCATTCCCTTGACCGTCATCTTTGCTTCATTTTAGTAGTCGTTTTCCCTTCATCCTTTTCTTTTTGTTGTCTTTCCTTCCTAATTTTTTTTTACTACGCCACGCCCTCGTTTCTTTAATCCATACCTTCTTTCTCACTTTTCGCATTATGTTTCTTAATGTCCTCTCGTCTTTCCACATTATCCAATTTTCTCCTTTAAAATTTCCCCTACCTCTTTTTTCTCTCATTGTTGTCTAGACGCTTCTTACCTTCATCTCTCAATTACCTCTCTTTACCTTTCATCTTTTCTTATTTATCAATTTTCTCACCTCCCTTTACTGCTCGTCTTCTTGCCTTTATTTATTTTTTCAGTTTCCTTTCTACTACTTTTCCTTTTGTTTAATCTTCCGCTGTTTTGTGCATTTACATCAATCAGCTACAACGTAAAAAAGCAGAATGATGTTTTACCAAAACTCTGGTTTCAGAACAAAAGAACATCTTAGAGTGTCTGGGTAGACCATTTGGGCCCCATGGAACCAATGGTGGGGTCTTCACTGGCATGGATGGCTGTGGCAAAAATACCATAGTTTCACTGCATTGTGATTGATTTTGTTTGTTTGTTTTTGTTCACTTGCCTAAAAAGTACCAACATATGTTGATATTTACAGAATTATATCGCAACACACCAGTTAGGGGCAGCCACAAAGGTATTATTATGACATTAACCATGATAAATATGAATTTACACAGATTTGTGTAACAGAATACAGGTGATCCCTGACTTACGAGCAAGTTCCGTTCCTGCGAGGTGCTCGTAAGACGAAATCTCATATGTCGGAACCCGAAACACGTGTCGCTCGTAAGTCCG
>JARVJN010000813.1:27787734-27801613 GCA_031763805.1 Argolebias nigripinnis | reverse complement strand
TGGATGGATGGATGGATGGATGGATGGATGGATGGATGGATGGATGGATGGATGGATGGATGGATGGATGGATTGATTGATTGATTTCGTTCTTCAAATTCAGCAAAATCAAAGGCAGCAGTTTGTTTAAAATAATCTAAATAATAAGATGGAGAAAATCTCTCACTAACGTTGTTTACCCAGAAGAACCACGCTCAACAGCAGGCGAAGTATTTTAACCGGTATTACACTTGCAAGGTCAGATTTCAGGAGAGGTTACATAAATATACGTGTATATGAACAGACATTGATGTATACGCATGAGAACTGGTCACAAAAAAAGCTCACTTTTACTCCTCTCAGCTCAGAGTTCACAGAGTTCAGGAGGAGTTCCTGCATCCTCCTTACAGCGCTCTCAATCTATACAAACATATGGTTCATGGGCAGAGATAAAATAGTGTCTCGGGAGATGGTTTCAGGTCAATCTGGGCTTCTTGCTCTCAGGACAGAGGGGAAGGATGCTCTCAGCCATAGTGATAAAAACACTCATAACCTTTGACAAAAAATTCCCTGACATAATGTTAGTTTTATAATATTTTATGCAGCATATTGATAAAATTGGCATTAAAACTCTAAATATGGAATATTATTTTGATTTCCTGTCACATATGGTTTCAGCTCAAAACGCAGTTGTTTTTTACTTTATAAAGCTAAAATTACCTAATTTTCCAGCGGACACCTCGCTCCGCCGTATAAGTTGCATAAAGTGGAAAAATCCATAAATATGTTGTTTCGCCATATACGTCGCATCTATTATGAGTCACAGCTGTCACGTCGCATTTGTCACGCTTCACCGCTAACAACCCAGACACGTGGGCCAAACCCATAAATGTGGGCCGGTGTTGTGTCAAAAATCGATGGGCTGCCAAATGGCGGCCGTGGGAGCGTGCACGGGAGGACTTTAACCAAGATTAACACTTAAAAACAATTATTTGTTTGCTCAAAATGATAGTAAAAGTGTGTCTCAGTCTAACATTTTCTTAATAAATGCACTTTGATGGTCAAATCAGCTGCATTTCAAAAATAGTTTCGCTGCCTCCGTGCTCCGTGAACACTCAGAGGAAGACAAAAGTGAGAAGGAACGCGGTTCGTTTCACTGAAAATTAAAGAAAAGCACCTAAACAATTATTTGTTTGTTCGAAGTTATAGCAAAGGTGCGTGTCGGTCTAACATTTGCTTAATAAATGCACTGTAATGGTCAAATTAGCTGCATTTCACCAGGGCGGTGCAGCTGGTTTGACAGTTCCAAGCAGCGAGCGGAATGAAGGTGGGGAATCTATGGCAGGCCGACTTTAGTCATTAAAAGCTCGTGAAGATTCTGAGTCATCCAGGACATGGTAAACTCAAAAAAAGTTCAAGAAAAAAACAAAGTATAAAGTATAACAGATAAATTCCAGTTATTTTATGTCTTGAACTTTTTTAATTTGTCATTACAGCCATGTTTACCTATTACATGATACAACGGTATGCCATACAGCTATTACTACTCTGCTGCCTACAAGTGGCTGAAATTGGTACTGCTATTTTTTTCTGTCAGAATGAATGGAAATGGTCATATTTGAGCCAAAAAAAAATTATAAATATGGAAAAAAATCCATAACATGTCGTTTTGGCCTATAAGTTGCAGGACATGTAAATTATGCAAAAAACTGTGACTTGTAGGCTGAAAAATACGGTAATCCTTTCTGACAAAAGATAGAAAAATGATTCTACCTCAAAGGACAGTTGTTAAAAAAATACACATTTTTAATTTGACAATGGAAATAACTGTGTATTGATTTGATTGTGTATTGATTAGTTTTTATAATCCCTCTGTGGGTTTTGTTTAAATCAAACACAAACACAACTTTAAACACTTCTTTTAAATGTGAAATGCATTTTTCCTCATTGTGCTCTGCTCCAAGCTCAATGTTTGCTTTTTGAATTCCTCGCCATTCAAATTAAATTTAGTTAAGTTTGTGTTTGCAATAGAAATCATCTGACTTCATGTCAAACTGACATTTTGCTTTCGCTAAAATAAAAATTAAGTTCTCAAAGCCTTTTTTTTTTTTTCTTCCCCTCTGTTCACTTCAGGTGCGAATAGGATTTCACCGCCACCAATGCTGCTGGAAACATAAAGGAGGAAAGAATCTGAAGAATGGAGCAACACAAAAGTTGTTTTCTTTTATTAACAGATATTGTACTGTATTTTTTTTGTCCAAAACTGATTTTTATCTCTTGATTGTCGCATCCGAGGTCACGCACAACATCCTTCTCTGTCCTTTTTCGATGCAATCTCGTCCATGTTCTTAACCCGAAGCAACCCCCTGCAGCAGCAACACGAGCTGGAGCGAGACGGGCC
Source organism: Argolebias nigripinnis (assembly GCA_031763805.1). Taxonomy (NCBI): domain Eukaryota; kingdom Metazoa; phylum Chordata; class Actinopteri; order Cyprinodontiformes; family Rivulidae; genus Argolebias; species Argolebias nigripinnis. Next base: position 27,799,233 of record JARVJN010000813.1, on the reverse strand, counting down.
TTCTGGGTCGGGAGGGTTTTGTTTTGGGGATGGGAGCGAGCGTGCGCCCGCATTAAAATCTGGGGAGTGCAAGGAGGAATTCAGGGTCACAATCTGTGAAGATAATTGAAAAATGTTCATCCCTCACAGTAGAGCTCATATTTGTAATTTAACTTTTTTCAAGGATGAGAGTTTAAAAAAAACAAGTGTTATAAAACAAAACGGAAGGTCTGATTTTGTAAGCCTTTTTAAAAGTCATTTGATTTGAATCAACCTGCTGAACTGTTTATTTATTTTTTTATTAGTCTTTTAAAGTTTTCAACTTTTAGCGAGTTCTGCGTTTTGTTTTTCTAGTAGAAACTTTTTATTTGTCTCTGTAAATAAGTGAGGCTGCGCTTCAAGTCCTCAACACGTTTAATATTTCTTCTCCATGACTTTCTAAACATATACTGTATTTTTCGGATTATAAGGCGCATTAAGCAAAACAAAACAGTCAGATGAGGCTAACTTTATTCAACTCATTCACAATAACCACACAAAATCAGTTTGATGTCAGTAAGCACCACCAGAGTTAATACATAAGGCGCACTGTCGATTTCTAAGAAAATTAAAGGATTTTAAGTGCGCCTTATAGTCTGAAAAATACAGTACATGGTGCTGAAATGTATTGTCCTCTTCCAGTTGTGCTTTTTGTTTCATAAAGTGCGTCCGTTGTTCCGAGCACCCATTGACAAGGTCACAGCTGGATTATTAAATTTTAATAATTACAATCCACTTTCATTTTCTATACGATGCGCTACGATGGAGTTTTAGGGCCATGCTAAGAATTTTTTTATTTTTATTAAAAGTCATAAGCTTACAAGAATAAAGTCTAATAGTTTTAAAATTACGAGAATAGTCGTACGAGGCTTTTTTATAGCTTTTGTTTATTTATTTTTTTCACGAGTCAGATCCATGACGCGACCTGTCAGTCAGTCCAGTAGACGTGTCATCAAATGACCAATCCGAAGCTAAACGCTCGTTACCTGCAGAGCTGCTGCAGCCCATCAGAGCGTACCACCTGACTGTACACAGGTTCAAAGTCCTGATACTGATAATAATCTGATGCTCATGTGCTAACAGGTATCTCCTTATTTGTAAAACCAACACCAGAGTATAACTTAAGATGCTCAACATTCTTCATTTTACCAGTTAAAATGCAGTAAACCTGCTTTATCGTGTCGGAGTTAGAATAATATTACGATTTTTTTTAGCTTCGGATTGGCCGTTTGCCGACACGCCCACTGCATTGATTGACAGGTCGCATCGTGGATTCTACTCGTGAAAAAAAAAAAAAAAAAAAAGTCGTACAACTTTATTCTCGTCATTTTATTTGTATTTTTTTCTTAGCGTGGCCCAGAAGCTCCGTCGTAACGCCCTTTTACTTTTTGCACCCCAAAAAAAAAAAAAAAAAAAATCGACTTGCGAGCTGAAAAATTCAAACAAATGTTAGCGGTTCCCGTTGCTCGCAAACGTGTGAACTCAAATGTGCTCACCGGGTGGGATTCTTGAGCTCCACTTTAAAGATCAAATGTGAGTTTGAAAAGTTCAGACGACTTCCCTTTAGTTGCTTTGCACTAATAAACTTAGCTTTAAATAAAAATTAAAAAAAAGATTTCTACTTCCCCTTTAATTATAAGATTTGTATCTTAACTCTCTCCGACGAAAGAGTCTAAGTCTTTTGTTTGTTTACATTCTGAACACCACCGGTACTGAATCCACTTCATTATCTGCATTTTACTTTCAACCCCTCCAAAGCCTCTTAAATCCTCCTCCACCCCCATTCCCCGTGAAGTCCGTCTGAAGGAAGCAGGGATTAGTAGGTTGTGAACTCGGCGGCTGGATGGACAGCCGGACGTGGCCGAGGTGATGTTGTGCGTGACCTGCGTTGCTATGGAGATGAGGAGGAAGGTGAACCGGAGCACTGAATGTGTGCCTGCAGCAGTCAGACTGTACACACCGAGCGACCGACAGGGTGGATTCGAAACGACCGAGGAAAAGAAAAACTGAAAACAAAAAAAACAAAACAACAAAAAACAAAAAAAGACGTCAAACACGCCGCGTGCCAAAGCTGGGATCTGCTGCATTTTCACTACACTTTAAAAACAAAAGGGTTCTTCTTCTTCTCCTTGTAAATAGGATATATATGTTCGTTTCTTTTCCCCGTATTGAGACATTTGTAAAACTTGCGCAAAGATTTTGTTACGTTTTGTAAAACGGGAGCAACTCGTCCCCCCAGATCCCTCCTAATTTTTCTTTGTTTTATTTTGTAAACCCTCTCTCACTTCCTCTCTCGGCTCTTTTAACATTTGATTTGTATCTTTTTGTTGATGGACTTTTTAAGCAAACATGGTGCATGTGTGAATTATTATTTTCCTTTTTTTTTAATATTTTTTTTCCTCTTTCTGCTGAACCACTACAAAAAAAAAAAAAAACAGACCAGTTGGCAATAATTCAGTCACTTCTTTTTCGTCTGACCGGCACTGGACTTCCGCCTGCCACCTCCCCGCTGAGAGGAGGAGGTGGGAGGAGGAGGTAAATGGGGGGGGTGGGGGGACTTCGCTTCAAATTAAATCAGTTTTTTTTTTTTAAGAAGAAAAAAAAAGAAACACGAAAAGCACCTTTAAAACCTTGTTTGTGTTCTTTTTTTATTGTGCTGAAGTGAAGTCAAGTGCTATTATTATTTTATTATTATTATTATTAATATTATTGTAGCCACTCTGTCTGGAACCCTTTTTTGGAAAAGATTTTAAAAAACGCGAAAGAAAAGGAAAAAAAAAATGAATGAAACTTAAGCCAATCTGCACATTTTGTTCCAATGATGCTTGTATGACCAAGTGACTGTCGCGGATGTTTTTTTGTTGTTGTTTGTTTAAACTGAGAAGGAACAAACGTAAACAAACCAACTGTCAGACTGGTGGTAACTACAGGAGGATTCAACGGTTATGATCATGCAACACACAAACTTGACAGCAAAAACCCACAATCCAGAATCACGCTGCCTGAATCGAACTCCATCGTCTTTCTTTCTGCGTCCGTCTCCAACGCTCCGTTTATTTCTCCAACTTTTCACTCTTTTTGTACGTTTTCCTCGTCTTTCTTCCCACTCCTCTGTGTTTGTTTTCTCTTTTTTTTTTTCTTTTTTTTTTTGCAACGGCTTCGGATGTTGTCAGCCCATTAAATGGTCCGTTATTAGTTGTTCTCATCCCCAAATGCATCGTTCAGGACTATCCCTCCTACCTCATAGAGTTAAAGGTACGTTATTATCACTGATATTATGCAGCGTCGCACGCTGGTAAACCAGGAAGTGTTTTTTTTTTGTCAACTTACATAACTGTTTTCCAAAACCTAACCTTACACCTACCCAGAGCACTGACCTTAAACTAACCCCGCTGTCACAATAACAAATTTTGCTGAGCGATTAATTGTCTCAGAAATTATTGTGATAAAGAATAATATTGTTTGAAATTTGACAATAATTTCTAATTATTGTCAAATTTCAAACAATGTTATCGTTTATCGCAATAATTTCTAACTGTCTTAGATTGCCATCCGGTTGTCAAAAAAATGGAACTACAAACAAAAATCAACCAACATTTCTTCTTAAATTTGACAATAATTACTAATTATTGTCGAATTTAAGAAGAAATGTTGTTGGATTTTTGTGTGTAGTACCTTTTTTGACCACTGGATGGCAATCTAAGACAGTTTGAAATTATTGTAATAAACGATAACATTGGTTGAAATTTGACAATAATTAGTAATTACTGTCGAATTTAAGAAGAAATGTTGTTGGATTTTTGTGTGTAGTACCTTTTTTTTACCACTGGATGGCAGTCTAAGACTATGAACCAAAGGATGGATAGTGAGGGAGCGAGCAGCATGGCTATGAAAAATGGGAAGGAGACCCCTTGACGTGGCATGGGCCGTCTCTCGTTCCTGTTTTTCGGTTCTCAAAATCTTTTTACCCCGAGATTGGCCTGTTAGCTTAGCTCGTAGCTTAGTTGTTTTTAACTATCCAAAAATGCAATTTTGGACTATTAAAATGGATTTTAAAGAGAAAGGGAGGGGTCAGTGAAGAGCATCGGAGTTGAGCCTTTTGTCATCCAGTGTCTTCAGTAGAAAGAGAGACATGAAGGAATGATTAATCCAATACATGAAAATGAGGTCCATAATTTTAATTTATCATGCAATTAATTGATTAATTGTTTATTGCGACGGGCCTACCCCTTACCCGTGTGCCTAAACCTAACCCCCAGACCCTTTACTCTGAACCTAACCACGTGATCCTATTATCAGCGCTAACAACGTACCTTTAAACCCACTAGGAGGGGCAGTCTAATCGTTACATATAGAGATGATAACAACTAATAACGGCCATTTAATGGCTTATAACATTCGAAACGAATGCTTTTTTTTTGTCATCTTGCACACAGTCATATATGCCTGTCATAAACAAACGAACAAAAAAAACAAGAGTTAAAAAATAAAAATGAATAGCCTTTTATTTGATACATACATGTTGGCTCTGTAGGCTTAGTTGAAACTAGTTCCATTCCAACATCAGAGCATAATAGTAAAAATCAAAGTATGAGCTTCTTTATGTATTGCTTCTGCCGCTGTAGTGTTCTGGTCAGATTTAAAGATGAAAAGACTACATATATCTGAAATACTGTATAAACAAACGCAAACCAGGGCTGGCCTCAACAGAACAAAAGGGGGGTGGGGGGTTTAACTCCGTCCGCTGGGCGATTGCTCAGTAGCAGTATGGAGGTTTCGTTCAAAGCTTTGGCTGCTGCTGCGAGTCGAGGGAAAAAAAGTGCTTTTTTTATTATTGCTTGAAGTCTTTGTAGTTTTTTGTAAATCTTCAGCATCATCTGAGCTCTCTGAGCCGTTGCACGTCAACGTGCACGCCGCAATGCAGAGTGAGCGAGAGAAACGTCCCAGTTGATGCTTCGCCTTAGAAAGCTATCCAAGAGAGTTTTATTTTTGCAAATGCAAAGTTTTAATTGCATATTTTTCTGATGAATGATTGAATGTATTTGCTTTGAGGAGTTGCGGGGAAAGTGGCGCGGTTTACTGTCTGAATGTGAGGAAAAGGAAAGCGTCGAGCGCATCGGAGTATCCAAGTGGGAAACGGATAAGTCCTCTCTGATGACAAGAAATAAATTATCTTTGGCTTGATGCTCTTGGAAAAAATTCAATTTTGCAAGTTGTTACATGTAAATTTGAACATTAAAAAAAAAAGCTTTAGTCTTTAGAACTCAAATTTGTTTTTTGTGGCTTTTAAATGATCGCCAGAAGTGTGATTCTGACATTTATGAGCAAATTGAAACTTTTAACAATCTTGTAACCAATAGTTTGAAAGTAGCAACATGTTTGCAACAAAAATATAACCATGTGACCTAAACGCTCAAATTCTTTCCTTTTCCAATTGAAGTTGGGTCTTTGTTCATTCTGTAACTTGTATCTGTCTGCACCTGGCTTCCTTAAAAAGTTTACACTATTTATTTTTAACATCAATAACCACTCGTTTTGTTCTTATTTGTCTTTATAACCCAGAGTTTCTGCCTTTTTCCCCCAATAAATGAGGAAAATGACAATTACCAAATGCAATATTTTCAACAAGTGCATCTTTAAACCTACCAATAAATTAAAGCCCCTTAAATGTCGACGTAACTTGTAGCAATTGTGCTCTTGAAATGACCCCTAGTTTTCAAATACGGAGAGTCATTTGTGCCAAAAGTTGCAGCACTTTGTGGACAAACTCTTTGTATCAAAGCAGATTGTTCATCTGATTTATCCCTCCGTGGATATTTTTATACAATTCATAATCAAAGTCATTGAGACAATCAAAACTTGCACAAAAGTATTTTCTTATCAGAAATGTGGACGGGTTACCACAGCCTATTTAATTTTTTTGTTTGTTTTGTTTTGCAAATGAACCACAAGTACTTTGTTCATATTGTCATGAGCCCCCATCGAATAAATTAAATTAAATAATTCAGCTCATCGTTTAAAGATGTTTCCGTGTACATGAAAAATGGTGACAATACAACAAAAAGTGAAATGCATGTTCCCTCCGGTAGTTTAGAAAACGATCACATTAAATCCGATGTCTGCATTCAAGAGGACAACTTGGGATTTCTTTTTACGGGAGCCAGGTGCATTAAATGTGTGGTTTAACGGGGAGTTGAGGCCAGCCCTGCTTCATAACAGAATCTGCTTCTTCTACTACTGCAACTATCAAACAACCAACCCTGGGCCCACAAACAAGCTGAACACTGTCTCAACTTCTCCATACGAGGTGTGTGAAACGTTTTTGCATACCATACCAGCAATTTTGCACTGAAAACCCAAATTGTAGAGCACCAGCTTGTTTAAATTTTTTTCCCAACGTTTTTGTTAATCAGCTTGCGACCCAAAAGGAGGTGGAATTAACTCAGTTTGGGTTGAACGTGTATTTGTGAAAAATAATAATAGCCATGAGTATTAGTTTGGGGAGTGTTCGAGCTCTGTTTCTGTCGCCCAGCTCTGCAAAACAACATGTTGATGTCTGCTGTATTTCAATAAAACACAGCCTTTTTCAAAGGGTACACGTTGGACTCTTTACTGTGTGGTTTTATTTTCATGCAACAGTTCACACGAGTATTATGGACTTTTTTTTACCCAGGTGTTATGAAGTGAAGAGCATCTGGTTTAGGAACTGCATGGTCTCTGCTGTTTGCAGATGATGTGCTTCTGTTCTCTTCAATCTATGACCTTAAACGTGCTCTGAGCCGAGCGTGAAGCAGCCAGGATTAGAGTCTCCTTTAGGTCTGCGGCCATGGTTCTCGTGAGTCTTTGTCTCTGGCTAAAGAGTTTACCGGTAGGTGTCTGAGAGACTTGTGATGGTAGGATGGAACTGGAGATGGATGGACAAATTGTGACCTCATTGCAATGTAGGTGTTACTCCAGTCTTGGTGAAGGAGCTGAGTTGAAAGGTAAACTTCATTCACTGGTCCCTCGTCTGTTTTAATAAGTAATGGATCATGACCAAAAGGTCATACAGATGCATACGAAGATGCTAGTACCCTACAACAGTTCCTTAACTGATGTGACTGCAGCCAAAAACCTCCAGTTTTGTCTCATCAGTCTCAGAAACTTTGGAACATGTCAACGTGCATCTTAGTCTGGCCATTTGAGTTTTTCTGTCAACAATAGTTTCTCATTGGGTTGGCTTCCATGATGCCCATTATGAATCAAAATGGGATGGCTGTTTCTGAAAATTACATGCCGGTACCTTGACCTCGAAGTTCAGCTTGAATGGTTTTTGATGGTTTCCTTTGTTCTTTTTCTACCATCTAAACCATTTTGTCCATCCATTATCTTCTGCTGGTCCTGGAGTCAGGTCGCGGTGACAGCAGCTTGAGCAGGGAGGCCCAGACATCTCTTTCCACAGCCAGCTCTTCTGGGAGGACTCCCAGGCCAACCGAGAGACAGAAGTCCCATTTGCACTGCTCCTACTCAGCCCCAACTATGGGCAGCGCGCCACAGAAAGAACCCTTTTGCATCAATACTTTAGCTAGTGTTTTTTAGCTCTTTAGCTAGTATTTTGGCTGATTCGAGTCCTCTTTTCATCCCTGCTTCTCTGGTGGGACTGAGCGAGCTCAGTCGAGCCGAGTCCGGACCAAAACGTAAACGCTGGACACTGATTGGTCAGGGGGAGGAGCCACTGGATCAGAAACTTTTCACCGATCCACCATTTGCAATTTCTCTGGACACGGAGCAGCGGCTGGATCTATTTTTACGATTTTAAAAACAGTAATGACTCAGTGTTTAATGCTGAAGTCCAGGCGTTTTTTGTGTTTGATGACGACAACAAAATTCAAGCGAGCGGAGTCACCGCAGAGAATCATACGAGCTGCTGAAGCAGGCGAGGCCGGTCCCCGGCCTCGCATGCTCACAAAGGCCGGATTCCAAGCCCTGGCAGACGGGAGGACCGGGAGTCCAGGACGGAGGTTGAAATGGTATTTTAAAAACATTTTATGTATTAAAAAATAAGTTTTGTTTTTTTTCATCAGTGAAGATTTAAAAATAAATAAACGGTGCCGGATTTATCATGAAATCCCGTTTTCACTTTGACTTTATTAAAGTAGTATAGTCTCTCCTGCGTGTCCTGGGTCTTCCCTGGGATCTCCTCCCAGTCAGACATGCTTGGAGCACCTCAATTGGCTCCTTTAGCAGCAGTTCTACTCTGAGTCCCTCCCAGATATCTGAACTTCATACATATACATATTTGTTCCACCTCATGTACCACATGTGATGAGAATGATAATAAAATTGACTTGATCTCATTATTTTGGTCACTATCCAGAGTTCATGACCATAGGTGAGGTTAGGAACAGAACGGTAAACAGAGAGCTTTGTCTTACAGCTCAGCTCCCTCTTCACCACAACAAACCGGTACAGAGTCCACAATACTGCAGATGCTGCACCAATCTGTCTGTGAATCTCGTGCTCCATTCTTCCCTCACTCATGAACAAAACCCTGAGATACTTGAACTCCTCTACTTGAGGCAGAACCTCATCCTCAACCCAAAGAGAGCAATCCACCCTTTTCCAACTGAGGACCATTTGGGAGGTGAAGTCTAAACCTTTTTAGACTTTGTAAAATAAATCTTTTCATTTCAAGTTTCAATGTTTATTCTACTATGTGCTTGAAACATGCAGATAAACAAAGGCAGTTGCTTTAGCTGAATCACCTTTCATGAGAATTGAAGCATTGCTTCATTGAACTGTAGCCTTGTATCTGCGTGTCTGAGTGACTGAAACGAGTTGACACTGTAGGCCAGCCAGGCTGAGCTTGAAAAATGAGACACAGCAAGTTTGAAGTAGAGTCATAGCTCCTCCACATTGAAACCTACGGTGGCCGAGGGGTGCAAACGTAGAAACCAGTCAGTTGAGGTAGATCAACTTCTGGATACCTCCATCTAGAGGTTTCTAGTCACGCCCCACTAGAAGGAGACCTCAAGACCAACTCACTGGAAATATTTCAACCTCAGGCAAAATGTATAGAATCACCACTCTTGGCGGATGTATTTAAGTGTTTATATTGTATTTTTTTTAAATCTTTTAAATGCCCCAAAATCTTTTCCAAAATGCCTTCCTTTTAAGGAGCCATTGAAAAGAAAAAAATACATAATTGCAGTTAGTCACAGTTGCTTTTTGATTATTTTTTGATCAAGTAGAGGGGAAATAATAATGAATCACTCAATTCTGAGGAAAAAATAATGGACCCATTAGTACTTTGTTGTACTGGCTTTAATAATTTAAACTCTCTGAGACATGGACCTAACTAATGACAAACAGTATGCTTTATCACTCTGTCTCTGTCATTGCTGTTGCCAGATCAGCTTAGCAGATCAGAGCCATGTCATTGACCGTGTTTTTTATATTCTTTATTAATTTTCAGTTAAAATTGAATAATTTTTAAGACGAGACAAAAAAAAATTTACAAAGAAAATGAAAGGCAGCAGAAAGAAGAAAAAGATCTTATAACATCTGCTCCTTTGTAAAAAAAGAAAAGAAAATACATATGAAATAAAATACATTCAAACATAAATAGTCTTTATATAACATAACAAGCCAAAAACCGACTCTGTGCCAAGAATAACCGATTTCAAACAATTACATATTTTTCAATAAACTACTTTTTACCATTTTCTTAAACAAAAACATTGAGGAAGCTTTTTTACAATTACTGTATTATCCAAGACATTCCACAGTTTTATTCCTTGAACTGACGTGCATCGTTCCTTTGAATTTGTTTGAATTTTTGGCTTCACAAACATATCTAGTCCTTTTAATTTATAATTACTGACTTTCTTAATAAAATAAGATTGAATATTTCGAGGTAAAGAATTGTTTGAGCTCTAGACATAACCTGAAGAATTCCATAGTCAACCAGTTCATAAAACTTTAATAAATTTAACTGATGAAATAATATGTTAGAAGGGTTTGTGTAATGCTTTCCTGTGATGATTCTTAATGCTCTTTTTTGTAAAATAAAAATAGAATTTGTAGATGTTTTACATGCCTTCCCCCAAACTTCAACACAATAAGTCAAATATGGAAGAACTATAGCATTATACAATATAAGTAGTGCTTTATCGTTAAATCTTTTGCCTTGTATAATACAGCAATAGATCTGGCTATCTTTGTTCTCAAATAATTAGTTCATCAGATTAACGCGATACTAGTTGAATTGACCCGTTTTGATTTATTTGAATGCAGTTTCTCTGTTTAATCAAAGAGTTGTTGCTGTTTCGCAGGTTGGAAATGCAGTTCCTCCTCCGCTGTCCAGAGCCATCGGGCTAGAGCTAAAGAAATGTGTCTTAGAGAGGATGAAGGAAGAACAAGCAGCAGGTGCTTTATATTATTTAGACTTGTTCCTAATTGACGTTTCGTAATGAGTTTGATCTAAATGTGTTCTTTTCTCTGCAGAGAACGTCAAACAGGAAAAGATGGAAGTCTGAGTAATCCTGTTCCAGCAAAAATGAATTCTAGAAATCCTGATGTTGGGGATTATTTTTGTTTTTTAAATACATTGGCTGTCCGCTGTCACTAAGTGACCACCGTGTTCCCTGTAGTAACCATTCCATGTTGTTTTCACTGTGCTTTTAATCATGCTGTTCAAATGTTTAACGTGGAACAAATTTTATGTAGTTTTATATGTAAGGTTTCAAATAAAGTTCTGATGAAATTGTAAACTTAAAACTTCTATAAATGGCCTCTATTGGAGTAAAAAAAAAAAAAATCTAGCGTTGGTCACAGGCACACAGTGAAATTAACTTTTTAAAATGTTTTCTAACTAAGCTGGTAACACAAAACACAAATAACCGCACACAGCACTCAAAGTGACTGGCAGTGGATAGCAAGTCTGATCCAAGTACACCTCGCTGCAGCCTGCAGGGAAGCTGTTGGTTCCTGCCCAAGCCTCGAGGGAGGAGCTACTAACAAGTGCATCATGGGTAATGTAGTGCTAAATGAGGGCATGGACTTAGCCGCCCGCCACTGTATTTGCAACAAATGCACTCATTCAAAAGTCCACTAGTTTTGTGAAGTACAACTGTATATTTACTAAATATTTAGCTCTGACTTAAATATATAAATTGTAAGTTAAACATTTAGCTAGCAAGTTAAATATTTAGGATGGAGGTAAATGTATAGTCAGTCAGAGAATCTTTGTTGTCATTTGCACCGCATGTGGTGTTTAATTTTAGACAATGTTTAGTTTGTCAAATATATATTTAGAGCTAAATATTTAGTTAATTAGAAATTAATTAGTTTGGAAATTAAATATTTAGTTGTTTTTAATAAAATATTTAATTTAGTTAGTAAATTAAATATCGGTCTTTTGCATGTGACGTCACGGCTCGTGTCTTTTTGCACTCCCGGTCGCCATTTTTTGTGGATACCGGTTCATTTAAACAGAGGAAG
>JARVJN010000813.1:27765720-27778640 GCA_031763805.1 Argolebias nigripinnis | reverse complement strand
TGTCCAGCTTGGTCCAACAAGTTTTGTTTTGTTTTTTGAATGTCCAGAGGACCAGACTTAGCTTTTTTAGAGAGTACTTTACAGGGCAAGCTGTAGCCTCCGCAGCTAACTGGTATGCTCGTGAAGCCGTTTTCCTTTGCCCATCCGTCCCTCTGCTGTATTCTCCATTCCGTTTACGACCTAAAACCACCGTTCAGCTCCCAGTTCACGTATCCGAGCGCAGCAACCTCTGATCAGACACAGTCCGTCCAAAGCCGGCTGCCTGTCCAGCTTGCTCCAAGAAGTTTTGTATTTTGAATGTCCAGAGGACCAGACGTAGCTTTTTTAGAGAGTACAGGGCAAGCTGTAGCATCCGCAGCTAACCGGAAACTGTTGGCAACTGCGTAAATCGGCTTCAAAATAAGATTTTTCAACCAAAAATATATATATATTTATATATATACAAATATATATATATATATTTTTTTTTATTTTTTTTTTTTCTTAATGGAGATGCGTGACGTAACCACGAAACTTCGTAACTCGAGACTGTCGTAACCTGAGGACTACCTGTATTTATTTGGGTTATTTTTGCCCAATGATAACAGGTTTGATGATTTGAAATGTTTAAATGTATTTTTTTTTATTCTTCCATTTAAAGGCATCATGCAACATATTTCTCTCATTCAGTTGGCTGAAAAGCTTTTGTGCGTACATCAGGAAAAATAAAGACGCCTTGATTTGTTTCCAGCGTTCTCTTTCCTTTAAATTTTTTTCTGCTATACAGCCACTGACTATCAGAATTTGTTCAAAATGACGAAACACAAGAACATAAATATTGTTTACTGAAGCAAATAATCAGGAGAAACAAAGTGAGATGTAAAAGCTTTAGTTGTGCAGAAAAGAAAAATTAAACCAAACTTCATGTGGGACTTTTAAAATCATTTACAATCGTTCCTCTTTGCACGTCTTTTTTTATCAGTCCCAAGCCTTTTCTTTTCTGGCTAGTCAACCACAGACGAATACATTTGAGATATTTAATAAAAACCTGCACAGAAGTGTTGAGGAAGTTTTAATGGCTTGCTGCTTGTCCACAGCGAGTCCATTCCACGATCAGTTGAGACGCTGGGCCTCGTCAGAAAAACGAGCCATCCTTCTCCACTTCATTATTTTTCAGCCTTCGTGCACAGCAGGTTTGTGACCCGCAGCCGCCCGGCTCCCATTCAGCGTTCCAGCTCACAGAGAGCGCCGCAGTATAACTGCAGCTCCACACTGGGAGGCTCCCATTAAAACTGCAGCTCAAAACGCAGGGCTGATCCACTGGAGCAGATACTAATGCTCAAAGAGAAATCCCTGCTCTGAGTTTGACCCGTCATAAATATTCAGGTGGATGTATTACCTCAGAGCAGAAGCTCAGTGATTTCTCAGTTTTTACCAGATTTTACCCTGCAAACCCCTCAAACAGCTGGTTTTATGTCCCCTTTGAGCCTAAATCCGTTTAAACTTTAACTGCTGACCAATTTAGAAGATTAAAATCTGTCAAATTAAATTCATGATTTGAGCAGAAATAATAAGCCAATCCAGCAACTATTTTCAACTATACTGTATAAGGTTTTAAAATGGAGGGTTTGGTTGTTGTGAAGGAGATGCTCTCTGGAACTCTGCTGACGTTTCTTAGAGCCGCGGTATGAACTGAGCTGGAAGTGGGTGGAATAACCTCAACAGCAACAACAACAACATAAAAACTGTGTTGACTCGAGTAGGACCATGTCAAGCCCATGGCAAAAGGCCAGATGTGTAGAGCCCAGAGTATGTTTTGGGGATATGGCCAAGTAGATGAAAAAAGAAGCTCAAACTCAAAACTCCAACTGGAAGTTAAGTTTTATTTTTCTCCCCAGAATGGCAGAAAACATACAAAGTATTCAAAAGCACAAATTTAAGAAAGAATCTCTAAGTTAATCAATGCAAATGTATTTCAAAATATGGCCGGGACGAGGCCCCTGGTTCTCCAAGACTTCCTGCCTTAAATCTCCAAACAGCATCCCTGCAGGATCTTTACTCTCCTCTGAGACCAACCAGCATTAATTGGTATTCAACTCATAACCTCAATGTTTATTCAGTTATAGGCACATATAAACAACATACAAACTATTTTAGCACTAACTACATTGGTTGGCTCCAAAAAGGTTGTTTATCTAATAGATAGTACAACAAACACAAACACCCCTAGGGAGTGTCGTACAAATGGTAGAACTCAAGTCTGCTCTGTAAAAGCATGTGAAAACATCTGCTTTGAATAACTGTTAAAGTGCTGCATTAGATTTGAAGAAGGAGAAAAAACATTTAGTCATCACATCTGTTAAATATACCCTTTGTTTTGTTTTATTTTTTGAATGTCCAGAGGACCAGACTTAGCTTTTTTAGATCTGTTAAATATGTTTAAATTCAACTGCATAGCTGTTTCTTGTGTCAAAAAAAGCAATGTTTACATACAAAACATAGCATTTTAAAACTGATTTAGCTATTAGCCAGAATCAGAATCCGAATAAGCTTTATTATCACCGCACCGAAGTACAGTGAGATTATGTTCGTACAGTCGCGCGTGGCCCCTTATAATTTTAGATAGAAAAGGGGAAAAAGCCATGATAAAAGGATAGGGGTATTACAAATATACTGTGTATATATCTTCACACCTTGTCCTTATCAGGACATGATTTAAGACATCAAAAAACTCACGTTGACCATGAGATTTGTCTATGAAGCACTTCCAGATAGCACCATAGTCCTGTTAAGATGTTGGTGTCAGCCAGTAGAGCTCTGATAAGCATTCACAGAAGTACTCTGGTTGTGGTGGTGGGGGTGTTGCAATAGGCAATGCCTTCTTAGTTTACACATGTCCCAGGAGAATTTTGATAAGTCAGAACAAGGAGTCAGATTCAGATAATTATTTATTATTCCTAACCTGTATTTAACCAGGCAAATCCCATTGAGATCACAGATATATTTTGCAAGGGAAGCCTGGGCCTGAAGGCAGCCTAACAGGCATGCTTTTGCTCTGTGGGAGAAAACCGGAGTACCCAGAGAAAACCCACGCAAGCACGGGAATAACATGCAAACTCCACACAGAAAGTCCCCAGGTCCAACCGGGGATTGAACCCAGGATGATTGCTGTGAAGCAACAGTGCTAACCACTGCACCGACGTGCTGCTTGAATAAATATAAATTATAGATAATAAATAGATAAGCCACAGTTGTTGATTTTTTTCAGGCAGACTGTTTTTTCTTTTCAGCCTTGAGTTCTTTCGATCCAAAATGGCCAGATTTGTGGGCATTCCACTGGTCCGTGCTTATTTGCACCCTCCAAGGTCGTTCCCAACATGCTGGCGAGTCCCAGAAGCCGCAAATGACCCATAATTCTTACAAAATTGCATGAAGCATGAACCAAACCTTCACACAAGGTCGGCAGCTTTGCCATGGCCAAAACTGCTGCCACTGTCTTCTTTAATAGCCAATAACATAGGTATCCACCTGTGCCAAAAAGCAGGAACCCTGCTATCATGATTCCAATGATATAAACATCTTTGGCGTCCTCCTGAAACAATACAGAAAGGCACATCAACTTCCAAACCCCCCATAGATCCATGATGTACCCTGCTGTGTGCGTCTCAGCAGGGCATGAGGGTTCTCCAGGACCTTGTCGCTTGGTTGAAAAAATTGTATTGATTGCATTGAAAGTCCAGCTGACCAGATCCATGACAGCATGCTAATGTTAGATATTGAAAATGACATAGTTGCTAGCAAAGAAAAGTTTACAGAACAGTTGTGAGACCAGCTATGTTGTATGGATTGGAGACAGTGGCATTGACAAAAAGACAGGAGAAAGAATTGGAAGTAGCAGAAGTGAAGATGTTGAAGTTTTCCTTAGGAGTGACAAGGATGGATAGGATTATAAATGGTCATCAGAGGTACAGCAGAGGTTGAACAACTGGGAGATTAACTTGGAGAGGCCAGATGAGATGCTTTGGACATGTCCAGAGGAGGGACAGTGGGTATATTGGTAGAAGGGTGTTAGAAATGTAGCTGCCAGGAAAAAGACAGAGGAGATATATGGGTGCAGTTAGAGAGGACATGTTGGTAGTTGGAGTGAGGACAGAGGATGCAGAGGACAGAGTGAGATGGAGGATGACTCACTGTTGTGACCCCTGAAGAAGGAAAAGCCAAAAGAATAAGACGTAGTTGCTAGAATGGCATAACACAATTAATGTCACACAATTCCACAAACTGGCTAGGTAAAGACAGTTTAATAGACTTGTATAGGCTTGTGGTTGTGTAAACAAACGGTATGCCAACTACTTATATTATAGCATGAGTTTACACCTTTACGTGGGTCAAGCTCAGCTGCTACCATGCCAAACTTCAGCTAAATAGCCTATTTGTTTGCAAACATGGCTGTGTTGTAGCCATGTCTATACTGACTAAGGTATAGCAGCCTTATGGAGCTGAGCAGTGTGATTTGTTTCCACCAACAGAGGGATTAGTATATTCATCTGCCTTGTTTTATAGAAAACAACAATAGAAACCTTTTGTAAAAGCTTAAAAATATGACATTGTTTGAAATAATGAATGTATTATCTCAAGGGAAGTTTTTAAATTCCTCCTTTAAATCTTGAAACAGATGATTTTTAAATGTTTAATCAGACGTGCAGCCTACATAATTTCCAGTTTTATCGCTTTGTTTAAAACAGATGTCTGAATTATCATTAAAATATTTCTATAAACCAGTCGTCTCTGTCCATGCTTTAATTAGTCCACTGTAACCACGTTTCCATCTGTTTAAGTGTTAATGATGGTTTGCTTTGCTTTTCTGTAGGTACATATCTCATTCTGCTGATTACTTGCGGAGGGTTAGCCCTACACAACCCCTGTGACCTGCAGATGCAGGGACATTTCTGTTTTTGTCCATTTTTTTAACATACAAGTTTATTTGTTTTGCATTTTCTGTTTTTAAGACATATTGGTTTCCTGTCCTGAAATTGTACCGCTTCACTCGAGTTAGTGTGATTCATATTTAAAACATCCAAATTAACTTCCTCCAAATGTGTTAGTGCTGTAATTTTTGTCAGGAGGTGAGCTGGGCCACTCACTTGACACCCACTCTTCCAGTGTCTCCAATTAATTCCTACAACTTGTTTAATTTTATTTCGTTCCGGTCTTGTTTTTATATTAAAAAACACCTGTGGAGTTGTAAATGATAAACTTTGTCGCTAATGGTGAAAATCCTCTAACTTGTGATTTTTGATCTAATCGCTTATTGTTGTTAGTGTGGCTAAAAATTGCGAGTTTTCTTTTGAGATAAATGACCAGAAGAGGAGTATTGTTAAAAACAAGCTTGTCTTCTTGTCATAGCTGTGGTATGTTTTCCCATTTGGCAATAGAACAGGCAGTAAAAGATATTCTGAAATCCAAAACCGTCAAGCGACTTAAATCTTAACTTCTACAAACCACAAAAACATGTCAGGTTCACTGGGAGCAGTGATGGGGGACGACAGGAGGGATCTGTCCTCAGCTCGTGGCTAAATCGCCATGGGGTCAGCTATTTGGCAACCCAACACCAGCTGAGATTTTTCAGATACGAGTCAGAAAAATATACCTGCTGAGAACGGCGGAAAAAAAAAAGGTTAAGCTTGCAACTGCCTCAGAAAGTGTTCGGAGAGTGAGCAGTGAATTGGCCCTGAGAGCTGTGGGTGACTCGTGTACAGATACATTTCTGTGTCAGAAAGCAAAAAAGTAAAGCAGCCTCCTCTTTGGTCATCCTGGTAAAACCAAGGAGCAGCTAATGGCATCCCTGTCAACGTTACCATCTTCAAGTCGAAACATGACGCGTCTTTGAATGTGGAAAGTCCACCTGTCAACTTTACAGTCCAAAGCAGTCAGGAAATATGTAAGAATACATTTCAGTGTTGTTTTAGAAAGAGTAGTGGCCGACAGAGTTACAGTGCCTTCCATCCATCCCTCCCTCCAGCGCAAAGGCAACAGGTCCAGGATAGAAACCCAGACCTCCCACTCTTCAGCTCCTTCTGGAGGATCCCAAATGTTTCCAATACCATAGACACTACACAGTTCCTCCAATGAGTTCTTGGTCTTCCTTAAAGTCTTCTCTTTTTCCAAGAAAAAGTGCCTTTAAATCATCCAGAGGGAGATATCCTTCAAAGATGCCTGGGCCACCTTAGCTGACTCCTTTTGATCTGGAGGAGTCGTGAGCTCCCCCCTGGGTGATGGAGCTCCTGTGGTTCTGGCCACCCAAAGAAGGAAGCTCATTTAAGCTGCTTGTTTCTTGGATCTTGTTCTATTGGTCATCACCCGCCGCGTCTCACAACCACAGATTAGGGTTGGCGTATAGATGGACCAATATACTGAGAGTGTTATCTTTTGGCTCAACTCCCTCTTCACCACATCACACTAAAACAACACCCTCATTACTACAAAGGTCTCAATCCATCAATCCGTCTCCCACTCCACCCTACCATCACTTGTAAACAAGACTCTCCGATACTTGTGATCCAATTGAAGCAAAAACTCTTCAACTTGGAGGGAGCATTCCACCGTGTTGTTGAGTGAAGACCTTGATGAAGGAGGGCAATGTAGTCTAGAATGGTGAAACTGGTTCTGTAGGTCCAATGAGGGAGCCTAACAGTTAGTGCCTGGTGGTCCGGCCTTGGTACACAGGACTTGGCCCAGTCAAGCGGGAAGAAGCTACAGGAAACCACCTGCACTTGGACCCAACACCTGTGAGGAGTACATATTAAATGGTGGTGTGGCCCTGGTGGGGCTGATCCCTGGAGCTGTAAACTGGACGAGGTTCCAAGAGTGTTTCGAGTCAAAGAAGAAACAACTGAATATTTGTGCTCGTTCTCACAAGTTTATATCAGTCTCTGGCAAATGAAACAAAGTTCACTCATCAAGTTCGGAAACTCCTCTTCCAAGAATAAAAGCACCCGTTGGTCCTAATTTTACAACAAACTAAAAACTACTGAAAACTGACGCGTTAAAACAAAATGTATGAATGTTTAGGTTGAACTGCTGTCCTAAGTCTTAAACAAGCTCTAGGTACTTGCATTAAAAACATTCTTAATCTACACCATAGTAAACATTTAATTTGCTAATTTCGTTACAAACGCGACACATGTCGTTGAGCAGTGTTGGACTTTATTTCTTTTTCCAATGCTCGAGTTCTGTAGGATTACTGCTCAGAATTGCTGTTTGGTCACTTTCAAAGGTGAATTAAAACATTTTTGTTTTCCAGGTGCACAAAAACACTCATTTTATCATTCAGATGTATGTCAATAATGAATCTTCTTCATACACCTAAGTTAGTCATGGAGTTCCTCAGGGTTCACTGTTTGGACCAATACTTTTTACTTTATGCTTCCATTAGTTGAAGTTATTAAACAGCGTGGGATATATTTTCATTGTTATGCTGATGATACACAGTTATATTTGTCAATGAAACCCAATGAATCTAATCATTTACTTAGACTAAGCATGCCTTAAAGACATAAAACCTGGATGACCCTACATTTTCTGCTTGTAAACTCAAACAAGACTGAGTTTTTTTTTTTTACCTGGGCATCTTAGGAATAAAATTTTCAGTCTTTTGCCATCCTTGGATGGCATTAATCTGACCTCCATCTCTAATGTTTGCACTTTGGTTGTTGCTGCTTTAAGTGTTCTATAAATAAAATAGTCTAGTAAACACCTTGGTGTTATTTTTGATCAGGACCTCTTTTAACCCCCCACATTAAAAATGTTACCAGAACCGCCTTCTTCCACCTGTGTGTACATCTGCATACCAGGTGTTAGTACAGGGTAAAACCAGCTTTCATGATCCCTGAAATTAGTTGTATTTACAGTATTTGATTTGAGGTTCTCTGCAGCTTGTGTTTCCACAGATCTGTATCGCGTCACTCATCGACTGCTGATGTGCAAGTGAGTGTCAAACTTGTCAAAGAAGTGTTTCCACCCATAAACTACGAGTCCCTCAAAACAGACTCTCTCTCTCACACACCCCTGTCACATGTGTCAGCGCTCGTATGTGAGTGTTACTGTATCGGCAGCGCTGCAGAAACACATCAGCAGCCCTCAAACACACAGATTTCAGTTAAACGAAGCATTTTACGGGGAAATCTTCATGTCAATGAGGGAAAACACACACGCCGTGCATGAATACAGAAGGCTGAACGATAACCACGCTCTTACACTGGAAGCACTTAGTCGAACACACACATGCGTTACAGATTTGGGGGCACGGCAGCTTTCATTCCCGACTGCAGCTCCGTATCTCGCAGAAACACGATTTCACACTGAACTTTTTGACCTCGTCTTTCAGCGGAAGAAGAAAGACGGAGGAAGAGTACACGAGCAGAAAAATAACTCTGAACGTATCAGTATTTTTGGCAGCTGGTGAGTGAGGCGATGCTTCACTGTGGATACCTCACCCCCACCCAAAACCTGCCATCACCGAACTGTTTTTAGGTGATCAAAGTGTGAGTTTCTTCAGATTAAATGTGTCTTTTACCTGAAATCTGCCCTCTGTTGCTTTAAAAGAACAACTGAGTGACACAGCTCAGGATATGTGCAGGTTTTGTCACTTAATGCACAAACAAGCTTAAATGTATTGGTTTTCATCCACTTTAAACTCCCTTATATATTGAATGTAGAAAAAATATATACAATTTTTAACTTGACTAAAAAAGAAAAGAAAAATGGGCATTGCTGTCACCTTCTGAAATAATTTGCGCGTTAAGAATGCCAACACATGATGCAAAAAAGAAAAAGACGAATATTAATTTATATATAAAGATGTTCTTAAATAGAATTAAAGCCGTAGCATTCATTAAGTAAATAATTTGAACTCAGATCAGTTATGAAGAGAATGGAAGGAGTTACGCCTACTTTGGTCAAAACTGGAAAAGACATTTTGTTCAATCTCGTAATTTATATTCATTAATTTCCTTTATTTAAAAAGATCAAAACTCCAATGAGATCTTTAATTCTTTAATTTATGTGATATTGCTTAATCGTGCATGATTTGTTCTCTGCAGCTTACCTCGCCACAAACAGCAGCATCATCTACCGAGGTTCATGAAATTCCAATAATTGTGTGAATGCTTATGAAAGCCTTTACACTATTGTGATCCATTTGTCTTCTCAATGTTTTTCTGTGCGATTCTCGTCTCACAGTTTTAAAGTTATTTCAACAAATCATAAATCAAAACGTTCAGCTCTTTCTGGACAATCTTGTTATTGGTGCAACTTTAGCTTTTTGAAATATACACCGTAGCCTTTTCTGCCATTTCTTTCCTCATAGAAAATGAATTGAGCTCATTTTACATCCTTCAAATCTTTAGATCTGTTTACAACCTTTTACTGCTCTTTTCATGTTCTGTTCTGGTTCAGCTTCTTTCAGCTTCCTTCTGCAAATTTCAACATATTTTCAGCTATTTTAAGCTAACTTCAGCTGTTTTTTCAGATGCTTTTTGCTCTTTTCTGATTTAGTCTCCTAACATTTTTGTGCTTCTTCTAACTTTTTGCTGATTTCAGCTTGTAATGCTCCTTTCAGCTTATTTCTGCAAGTTTCAGCTTTTTCTACTTTTCAGCTACTAAATAGCTTTTATGCACATTAAGCTTTGTCAGCTAATTCCACTTTTTTTTTACTCATTTAAACTTTTTCAGCCTAATTCTGCAAAAATGTACCTTACTCTCTCCACTTCCGTCTTGTATTTTCAGCTTCTTTCTGTCCCCTTTTCCCCCCACCAACTTTTCAGCATATGTTTATCTAATTTAATCTTTTTTCCGATAATTTATTTTTGTGCTTGTTTCTGCTTCTATTTCAGCCTAATTGGGCAAACATATTATTTCTGCTTTCTTATGCTAATTTATGCTGGTTCTACTTTTCAGCTAACGTTTTAGATCTTTTTTAGCTAATTTCAGCTGTTTTCAGATAGATTCAAGTTTTTCTTGGTAGTTCCTGCTGCTTTCAGCCTAATTTACTTCTGATAATTTCAGCTCATTATGGTCCTTTCAGCTTTTTCAGCTAGTTTCAGCTTTTGTTATTTCAGCTACTATTTAGCTATTCGTGGAAATTTTAGCTTTTTAATCCAGTTCCATATATATTAGCTCATTTCAGCTTTTTCCACTTCCTTCTCTGCCTTTCTGGCTAATTTTTAAATATTTTTATGCTAATTTTAGCTTCTTTTTTTGTGGCTGATTTCCTAATCTTTATGCTTATTTCTGCTTATTTAACCCCAATTCAGCAAAGGTTATGTTCTTTCTGCTTTATTTGGCTAATTCAGGCTTTAGCTACATTTCTGCATGCTTTTAGCTAATTTCAGTTGTTTTCAGATAAATTCAAGTTTTTCGTAGTATTTTCTGCTATTTTCAGCCTAATTAACTTCTTTCTGCTAATTTCAGCTTGTTATGGTCCTTTCATCTTATTTTCAGTTAGTTTCAGCTTTTTCTGCTATTTCAGATAGCTGTATATGCAAATTTGAGCTTTTTTCAGCTTTTTCCACATTTTTAACTCATTTAAGCTATTCCACTTCCTTACAAGCTTCTTTCTGCCTTTCCAGCTACGTTTTAGATGTTTTTTGTTGTTGCTAATTTTAGCTTTTTTAAGCTGATTTCCTAATTTTTGTGCTAATTTTTGCTTATTTAAACCTAATTCAGCAAAGTTATGTTCTTTTTGCTTTCTTTTGCTAATTTAAGCTTTTTTCGTCTATTTTAGCTAATATCCGCCTGTTTTTAGCTAATTTCAGTTGTTTTTCACCATGTTCTTTTACTGCATTTTCACAGGAAATGCAATTTAAAATTTTCATTTTGACAAACATTTAGTTGTGGAAATGTTGCACCTGTTCATCTTAGACCCCACATCTCCCAGTTCTTGATGAGCCAAACTTTTTTCATTATAATTATTATTTTTGTCCCTTTAAAGTTCATGTCCAATTTTCCTTTTTTAACTTTTTCAATTTCCTGACCAGATTTTCATTAAATTGTTAAAAGAAAAAAGAAAAACAGACAATTAAGAGCACTTTTAATGAATTACATTATTTTGGAGTTCTTCCTTTTCCATCGTTTGTAATTGTCTCCCAGGATTGTTCGCCGTCTGGCTCCACACTAACTTTTTTGGGTTTTCAGCTCTCAGTGTGGGGGTGTTTGGAAAGAAATGATGAATTTTTCATAAATTAGATACATTTTTTGTTTTGATGCCACATGTGAGAGCTATTTTTTTTGTTGTTGTTTTTTTTTGTGGTCGCACTTGAGTTTTGTTCTTCATCCGCTGGGAGAAGAAGAAGAAACAACAGCTGGGAGAGTGCAGACAGGACACACACATCTTCTGTGGCACAAAATCACACACATATACACACTGTGGCACACTCATAAACTATCTTCTTCGAGTTTACACATTTTTCCCTCTTATCACACACACACACACGCAGAACGTCACACTTTGCTCTCGTTTCACACACATATTCACACATTTGTCATTTTCACATTCTTCTTTTTGCCCACACACACTCCCTCTCACACACACACGCACATTTTATGCTTCCATTTTCTCAATCCTTCAATGCGAACACACACTGACTTGCTCCACTTCTCACTTTCTCCGCTCTCCCCCTCTGACACACATGAACACAATCGTTTGCCGTCTATTGTCAGCTGCAGGGAGGTCCTGCGGGGAGGAGAGCTGCGGTCGTGCTGAAGATGGCGACGATTTGTGTCGTTTTCAAGGCCTCGCGTACCAACGCTCTGTCAAAACACCGGTGCCTCTCCGAGAATATCAAGTGAGAAGGCCTGATCGCTGCACAGCGTCTGGTTTCCTGCAGATCAAACCTGATTAAAGCTAAATAAAGGCAGAGCGTTCCTTTAAATTTGAACTTTTCATCAGAATTGACGGCGTATGGGCCTTTTCTGTACAGGTAGATGTAGATTTACCATGGTGGCCATCTGAAATTGAGTTAAAGCCTAAAGATGAGCTGTAGATGTTCTCTAAAGGTTTCATTAAAATCCATCCAGCGGTTCATGAGATGTTTTGCCAACAAACAACCAGGGCTGACACCGTTACTGTAATGCTAACAAGACAACGGCTTGGTGGCTGTCACCAGTGTCGGCCCAAACATCCATGAGGCAGGACATGGCTGAAGGTATGGATACAACTATTAACAAACTGGTAAAATATATATTTCTTTGCATTCGATGACTACGTCTAAAAATTTAATATTTTATGTTTTAGTAATTTGGCATTATAAATGTTAAAGCTGATTTGATCGATAAAGTAATACTGAAGCACACATGTTATCTTCAAGTTCTGTCTCTGTGGCCGTCTAGGGTGTAGAGACCCACAGAAATGGTCATGACAGGCCAGATTTGGCCCACGGGCCTTGAGTTTGACACATGCAATGTAGTGGTACTAAAAGTAGCAATAAATAAATAAATAAACAAACACAAGTATGCAACGTATTTTACAGCAAAAGTGTCATCTAGTTTATCTTTGGTTCCAAAGAACTGCAACACTAATGTTCAAAATGATTTGTAATGCAAGATCAACAACAAATAGATAAAATAACTTTGATGCATAAAAATAAATTAATTGTGCAAAAACAGACAAAATAAAATAAAAAATCTAATATCAAGGATATACTTATAAATAATATAAGTGAGCAATTACTTGAAACCACATAAAATGGTTTAAAAATACATTTAAAGTTAAATAATTAGTTCTTAAAACTGTATAAATGTATGCCATAATTTGCAAAAGCTGAACTTAAAATATAAAAGAATCAGTGCTTTAAGTAGGAAAAAAATAAGTGCCGGTACCCTCCCTAATGTCATAATGATATATGCATACCTGCAAACTCAGAAGGGATGAAAACGGTGACACA
>JARVJN010000813.1:27420166-27430479 GCA_031763805.1 Argolebias nigripinnis | reverse complement strand
ACCTCCTTAAGAAAACAAGGAGGTACAACATCAAGGGGGGAACCTGATGGTTTCATACTGGTGACCAGTTTCTCTAGGTAGGAGAGAGAAATAGGCTCCAGATGATCAAAAAAGGCAGGACAGGGGACCAGGATTGAAGGGTCATGGGAAGGAAAAGAAATACAAGCCCTAGTGTTCGTAACCTTGTCCAAAAAAATTGAAGAAACTTATCACAAAGTTCTTTAGATGCTTCAAGAGGAACCAGTTCGTGTGAATTGAGGACAGTGTTGATTGTATCATAAAGAACACGGTGATTGTGAGAGTTGGCAACAATAATGTCAGATATATTCTATACGGTTGCTGTTTAATATGAAGTCAAGATGTTCACAGTAGAAAACTAAGATTTGTCTAAAAATACATATTTATAATAAATAACTGTTCCAGGTGTTCAGGCTGGAAGTTTCGTGGTCCGTCCCACTCCTTCATCTGTGATCCGGTTCTCGGTCCCGGAGGATCACCATGTCTGCCTGCCATGTCAGGGCTTCGACAGCTCAGATGTGATCTGGACTCATCGGAACAGGAAGGTTCTGGTGACCCAGCATGGGACCATCCAGGCCAGTGAGGATGGAGAGAGATACGTTCTCCAGGCTGACGGTAGTCTCTGTCTGCAGCAGCTGGACCATTCTGACAGTGGAGAGTACCAGTGTAACCACCAGCTGGTGGCCGAGCTGCAGGTGCTCACAGGTACGCTGTACGAGAAGCCATGTTTATATTTAGTTTCTCATGACAAAAACTCATTTCATCATGGGTGTGTTTTGTTCCTCAGGTCTTGAGTTCACAGTGTCTGCAGGATGGACTCTTCTGCTGCCCTGCAGCGGCTCCTCCAAATTTAAGCAGAGGTGGTTTCGACAGAGCGGACAGAGGAAGGAGGTTATTTTCACCCGCTTCAGAGACGGTACGGAGAAACCGGAGAGGGACTGGAAGCGGCTCAGCTACAGGAACGATGCTCTGCAGATCAGAAACCTGCAGCCAGAGGACGCTGGAGAGTATCTGTGCAACAGCATGCTGCAGGCCAAACTCACCGTCCTGGATGGTCAGAACCTTTTTAACTTCTGTTCATGTGATGTT
This sequence comes from Argolebias nigripinnis, assembly GCA_031763805.1. NCBI lineage: Eukaryota > Metazoa > Chordata > Actinopteri > Cyprinodontiformes > Rivulidae > Argolebias > Argolebias nigripinnis. The sequence goes on along the minus strand of JARVJN010000813.1, from coordinate 27,429,372 downwards.
ATCAGAAATTTACAACAGAATCTGACAAAAGAATAATCTAAAAAATGTGCCAATTTAGATTAGATATTTGACTGAGGTTATTCAGACTATTTATTAATTTTGCATTTTGAAGCCTTTTTGTCCTGTGTCTTAAAATCTTTATTATCTGTTCCTTTTTTTGTGTGACACTCTTTCAAAATGTTGCCCTACGTGCAGTTTTGATCTTCAAAAAATGAACAGTGTTGTGATCACTGTGCAAGCATAGTTGTATCTATTTTGTAATATGACCATTTTCCAAGTTATATGTAGAAAAACTATCACCTTAAATACAATAAAACTAAAATGTAACTTTTTATTGCAGCACACTCTGAGAAAACCAGCATCTCTTCATCCAGCAGCACAACCACAGCATCAGCTGTGATGAAAACAGGTATGATGTCATCAGAATCAGAACCAGCCTGTATTGTCATTGCACAGAATCACAACAAAACTTCATTTCAGTACAGCCCGTCCAAAGAAACACAAAAACAATCAAACAACATAGACATGGGTAGACGGGCGCCTGAGGCTGCAGCCTCATGGGAGTCGCCGCCTTTTTCATTAGATTTTGTTTAGCAAACAAGCACAAAAACAGTTCTGTAAATTGTCTTTTTTTTCCAGATGTGATTGAAGTAAAGAAGGAGAAAAGCCCTACAAATGGTCAGCTGCTATAAACACCCACTTTTGACAAAATACAAGTTTTCTGACAGATGTTAACGTTTAATTTTTGCTTGGTTTTTCAGCTCTGCTGCTAGTCTCGGTCTTCAGTTTTGGAATAGTGACTGTCCTTCTGGTTGTTGTCTGCATTTTACTCACCAGCATGAAGTGCATCAGAAATAAGAAGAAATACAAGTATGCAGGTAATTTAATATGAAAACGTGTACATAACATTAAACAGTCAAACAGTTACTTGTTGGTGTTCAGAGTAATGAGGAACTGGTACTTTGGATTAGAAGCAACTTGTGTGTAAGTCCATCAGAGACAAATAATCATACACACTTGGTGGGGAAGAGCGGAGGCCCATGCGCATCTAGACTCAATTTATAGTCACCATTTATCCTGCATGAATGTTTTTCGACTGTGGGAGGAACCTGAGTCGAGAGGTGTGAGACAACAACCGTAACCAATGAGGCTCTAATGTTATTTATTAAAAGTGAAATTTAAACAATGGATAATTAACAGTTGATTCACAGTTGCTTTCAGGCTAATATAATAATGGAACAAGAAAGAACAAATTGAAATTAATAGAAGAAATATTATTTTTGAAATAATATGTATGGAAATGCTTTTCACAAGATTTTCATGTTCAATTTATTTATATAACCCCAAGGCACAACAGAATTAATCTCAGGGCACTGTACAGAAACATTTATATATTTAAATAGGTTATTTAAATTTAAATTAAAATAACATTATACATTAAATAACATTAATTTAAATTTAAATAACATTGTTTATCTGAAGAGCAGACTGCTTTGAGCTGAACTAATAAGAGTCATATTTGTGGTCTGGAGCAGTGGTTGAACCCCCAAGTACAGGCAGGACTCAGTGAATTCAAGGATGGAATAATAAAATGGTTTATTATACAAAAATAAAGAGCTGACGTGGCAGAAAAACTCGCATGATAAACTGAGAGACATAGAAACCAGGAGCCAAACCAGACGATGAACTGGAGACGCAGACTTATTTACACATACTAACGAAGGGTAAACACAAACATCTGGGAAGAACAGATGGAAGGTAAGGGCTAATTTACATGAGGGAAACAAACCATGAGGACAGGAATAGGCCACACGAGGGAGACACACACCAGATGATACAATCCTCACAATATTATTACTGTATTGGCCATGCATTTTATTTGTCAGAGTTTGTGAATTTCCTTTCTTTTACTTTACACATATTTTTTTCTTTTTACACTTTTCTTCTGTAAATCCTTTGAGAATTGTTTTGTTCTTTCCGGTATGTGTTTGGGAGATCAGTGAAAAGAAGCTTAAAAAGTTGCTATAGCTAATTATGTCCACCAGAGGGCACTGTTGCTGCTATAGCTGCCTTTAAGTTGTTAGAAAATACATTGTAGTTTTCAGTCTTAATTCTAAAAGGGATGCTTTTTGATCAGCATTATTCCATTGAACAATACATTGTTTTATAATTTGCAGCAACAAAAACACAAGATGACACAGAGCTGCAGCTGTGGATAACATCCAGACCTCCAATCGGTGAATAATTCAAAAGAAGTATTTTTTAGAGCCAGATCTGCTCTAAAGTGAGCTGATGTGATGCTTTTGTCTGCCTACAGACGGTGACGTGTCTGAGAGTCCATCCCAGCAGGAGGAGACGATCCATTACGCTTCTCTGGGCCGACGGAACTGGAGGGAGAGGCCCAGCTCGCCTCCACCAAATCAGAAATGCAACGTTATTTATTCCTCCGTCATCACCAGACCTGCAGCCAAATATGCAGCATTCTGATTCTAGTTCATTTATGACCTTCTCTGTGATCACTTTTGGCTTTGTCGAATAATATCCAGCCATCTTTAACCTTTTAATAAAGCTAGAAACTCATTTTTAACTCTGGGTTATTAACTGAAAAGCAACAAAACTTAAAAATGAATCAACATATGTACCACAGAAGTACCAGCACTGCTTTAAGAGTCTAGGAACAGTTCATTTAAAAAAATTGAGAAAGAAATAAACAACAGAATTTTAAAAACATGGATCCGACACATTTCTTAATAAATGTAAAAAAATATATATTTGGATTCCTTAACATGAAATACTTTTACGTTCTTATGAAGTGCAGCAGCATGGTTGTTGGTTTACAAAGCAAAAACATCGTTTTTACAGCAGTGGCATCATTCAAAATGTTGGATAAAAAAAAAAATCATGAAAAAATCACCAAGGCACAACCTTATACTGTATGAGTAAAAACACTAATAAAACAAAAAGCCACTAAAAATTATTAATAATAACTTTTTTTTTTAAAAGTAATGTAAAGTTTTAGAATAAAATTCAACAGTAAAACATTGTTGTCGAGTCAGTGAGCAGAGAGAGAAACAACAAAAAGTTATTTCTGGTCATGTGATCCTTTAAAGTTCTTGTGATTGGTTATTGCTGAATATGTGACAAACTCTTCAGGAAACCCGGGTCGTTCCCTGCAGATAGGACGAGGCTTATCCAGACGCCTCAAACTGGAATAATGCAAAGACTCTTCCTGCAGACACAGAAACCAGATACTGCAAGTTTGTTTTTTCTCTGCATTTGAAAGTTTTGTTAAAACTGAACAATATTTCTTGCAAATGGATTAAGCCAGTCTCTTCTCTGCTTCTCGCAGATGATGTCTTGTCTTTGAGCTGTGACCTCCGCAGCCGAGTGTCAAACAGCTACGATGAGAATCGGCTCCTCTAAGTCTGAGGCCTGTGTTCTCTACAGCAAGATGGTGGAATGCTCCTTTCAGTTTGGGGATGGAGCTCTGCCTCGAGTAGTTCTAGTATCTGGTAGTTTTGGTCAGGAGTGACGATGGATTGGAACTCATCTGCAGTAATGAGACCGGTGGTCTGGTCTGTTGTGGTGAACAACAACCTGAGTCACAAAGGCAAAGCTCTCAACTTACTGGTCTTTCCACCGTCCAACCCTCACCTGTGGTCATGAGGTATGAAACATGACCAATGGAAGAAAATCCTGAATGGTCTTTCTCTGTAGAGAGGCCAGACTCAGCCTCAGAGATAAGGTGAGGTGCTCTCTCATCTGGAGGAGTTCTGAGTAGAGCCACTGATCATCTGCATTAGAAGGACCCAGCTGAGGCACAGGTCCCACAGAGGGACAGTCCTGGGGTTGACCCAGAACTCTCTGGAGGGATTATCTATCCTACCTGACCTGGGGACTTCTTACAGTCCCCCTGAGAGGAGCTGGAGAGTGTTGATTCAACCAAACCTCAGACAAGCGACAGAAATTAAATTAATGGATGAACAAACAGACAGACAGGTGAACTACTACTAATACTACTGTACTAATAATACTGCTACTACAACTACTGCTACTACTACTAATACTACTAATACTAATACTACTACTACTACTACTACTGCACTAATAATACTGCTACTACTGCTACAACTACTACTGCTACTACAACGACTAATACTAATACTGCTACTACTACTACTAATACTGCTACTACTACTACTGCTACTACTGCTACTACTACTGTACTAATAATACTGCTACTACTACAACTACTGCTACTACAACTACTACTACTACTACTAATACTGCTACTACGTATGCGGTCGTAAAATTTGAGCTTTGCGCGTTCGTGCCCTGCGGGGCTACGCTTGTGCCTCTGCGTACGTACGGCGTACAGCGGCGTACTGCCTTACGCAGAGCTCTGCCGGAGCCTTTAAGTTTAAATATGTTTTGCAGAAAGTGTCAGCATGTAACAGGAAGTTTGAGAAGCTACTGACCTCTGTGATGCTACACCTGGAATCCTGGCTGGCTGGATTGCAGCAGCAACAAACCAGTTTACCTGAAGAGAAAGCAAAGGCTGAATGAGAAGATAAACTAGAACGTTCCTGGAGAAACTTTAACAGGGACTGTTGCTTGGCGGCCATTTTAAAATTAAGATTTGACAGTATGTCTTCACTTGTGTTTGTTGTATTTTCAACATCCATCCATCCATCCATCCATCCATCCATTATCCTCCGCTTGTTTCGAAGTGAGGTCTTGGGGGTAGCAGCTTGAGCAGGGAGGTCCAGACATCTCTTTCCACAGCCGCCTTTTCCAGTTCTTCTGGGAGGAGTCCAAGGCGTTCCCAGGCCAACCAAGAGACAAAGTCTCTCCAGCGTGTCCTGGGTCTTCCCTGGGGTCTCCTCCCACTCGGACACGCCCAAAACAACAACCAAAAGAGGCGTCCAGGGAGCATCCTTACCAGATGCCCGAACCACCTCAACTGGCTCCTCTCAATGTGGAGGAGCAGCGGTTCTACTCTGAGTCTCTCCGGAATAACTGAACTTCTCACCCTTTCTCTAAGGGAGAGTCCAGCTACCCTGCAGATTAATCTCTTTTCAACCTCCTGTATCCATGATCTCATTGTTTTGGTTACTACACCGAGCTCATGACCATAGGTGAGGGTAGACCGACTGGTAAACGGAGAGCTTTGTCTCCCGCTTCACGGCAACGGACTGGTACGGAGTCCACAATACTGCAGATGCTGCACCAATCCGTCTGTCAATCTCACGCTCCACTCGTCCCTCACTCGTGAACAAAACCCTGAGATACTTGAACTCCTCCACGTGAGGCAGAACCTCACCCTCGACCTGCAGAGAACAATCCACCCTTTTCTGACTGAGGACCATGGCCTCAGATTTGGAGGTGCTGATCCTCATCCCAGTCGCTTCACACTCGGCTGCCAATCGCTCCAGTGAAAGCTGGGGATCACGGCACGATGACGCCAACAGGACTTCATCATCTGCAAAGAGCAGAGATGGAATTTTGAGGCCACCGAACCGGACTCCCTCCACCCACTGGTTGCACCGAGAAATTCTGTCCATAAAAGTTATGAAAATAATCGGTGACGGGCTGCCCTGGTGGAGTCCAACTCACAGCCTGAAGGGGTCTGACTTACTACCGGCAATGCAAACCAAACTTTCGCACCGCTTGTATACTTTCAACAACATTTATTAAATACCAGAAAAAAGCACAGACTAAACAAGATAATCTACTTATTCTTAGTTCTGTCAGTAATTGTTCGGATTGCTGTTATTTGTGGTATTTATTTTAAAGACGGGTATGTTATTCCTCTTCTGATGTCCTTTGTTAAGTGGGTCATAAGAGATAGATGTGGAAGCCTGTTCCAACCAGAAAAAAAACAATGTTGCATAATGAAATAAGAAAAATTAAAGATCTTTCTAAAGAGTAAATAGCTTAGAGGCCGATGAAGACTGTAAAGTAGCAGGTAATCTCAGTCCAGGCACACCCAGCCTCGTTCTCAGTGATGATCCGACTTACAGGAAAGGCTCTAAGTGAAAGTGAAAGACTCTAAAGTGAAACTGTAGGGAACATTTGGTCCGGTCAAAGCAGCAAGGAAGTCAGCTCTTACTTTTCTCTGTTTTCAGCTCAGTTTCAGGATTGAAAAGAGTTTTTTTCTACATTTTCTTGAAGGGTGAGATCTTTGTTCCTGCTTTCTTTTATTGCTTCTTTCTTAGCACAATGCCAGACCAGAAGCTGAGCCTGGAGGCCCTGTCAGTTCTCTGCGGCTGCAACATCGAGCTGACAAGTGGAGCCTCACAGCTCACCCCACAGGATTTTGTCAACGTTGTAGCTCTCAGGGAGTTTTACAAGCAGGAGGGATTTAAAGAGTTGGAATACCCGAGTATAGGGACTATATCTCTGCAGGACGATGGTGACGACCTGTATAGCGCACCTGCTATGCTGACAGAGGGACTCCAGGAGAGCCTTAGACAAACGGTGATGATCAATCCTCAGGACTTCTTCCATCCTCAGTATGACTACGACTTCACCAACATTAAGGTAAACAGATATGAAGCTTTGTTTGTTTGGTTAAGTAACATGTCATGTGACCAAGCTCTGACGTAACAGATCAGATTTCAACTTGTCAAAGTCTGAAACTGAGACGTGGAACTATATGGTCTGATTAGAGTTAAAGATAAGTTTTTTATTGTTGAGATTATTCAAATGATTCAGCTTTTTAGTTCATATTAACTGACAAAAGAATTTAGAAAACAGATGCAGTAATAGACACTGGGAAACATGAGTCAACAAAACATCAATCGTTAACTAGAGAAATTGCATTTCCTGTGAAAATGCAGTGTGAATGCTTATTGCAGAAGAATTTGCTGAAAAACTGCTGAAATTAGCTACAACACGCTGAAATGTAGATGAAATGGAAGAATAAGCCTAAGTTAGCAGAAGAGAGCAAACACGCATTTGCTGAATTTGGTTTAAATGGAAATGAGCACAAAAGTGAGTAAATTAGCCGAAAAAGCTGAAATTTGCAACAACAAAATAGTCAAAAAGTAGCTGAAAATGCAGGGAAAAAAGCTTAAATTACCAGAAGGAAGTGGAAAAAGTACTGAATTCTGAATTAAGCTGAACAATGTTGAAATGAGAGCCAAAAGGATTTGGCTGAAAATGTTGAAATTAGCACACAAAAGCTAAATAGTAGCTGCAGAAAAAACAGAATAAGCTGAAATGGAAGAATAAGCCTTAGCAGAAGAGAATGAACACATATGTGCTGAATTTGGTTTAAATACAGTAAGTAGAAATAAGCACAAACGAGTAAATTAGCTAAAAAAGCTGAAATTGGCACATAAAAAATGGCTGAAAAATGGCTGAAAATGCAACAACAAAAATTTTTAATTGCCAGAAGGAAGTGGCAAAAGCAATAGATCCTGAATTAGGCTGAATAACGTTGAAATGAGTACCAAAAATATGGATTTAGCTGAAAATTCTGAAATTTGCAAAAAAACAAAAAAGCTAAACAGTAGCTGAAATAGCAGACAAAATGAATAAACTGAAATGGAAGAACAAGCCTAAGTTATTAGAAGAGAATGAACACATATTTGCTGAATTTGGTTTAAATAAGTAAGCACAAAAGTGAGTAAATTAGCTAAATAGCTGAAATTGGCAACCAAAAAAAAAGCTGAAAAGTAGCTGAAAATGCTTAAAAAAAGAAAGCACTGAATGTTGAATTAGTCTGAACAACATTGAAGTGAGTGCCAAAAATATGGATTTAGCTGAAAATGCTGAAATTAGCAACACCCCCCCCCCCCCCAACTAAACAGTAGCTGAAATAGCAGAAAAAAAACCCTGAATAAGCTGAAATGGAAGAACAGACCTAAGTTAGAAGAGAATGAACACTTATTTGCTGAATTTGGTTTAAATGAGTAGAAATGAGCATAAAAAAGAGTAAATTAGCTAAAAAAAAATAGTGAAACGAGAAATGCTGAAAAATGTACGTAAGAAAAATACAACTATGAATATAAGAATACAACTGTGAATAAAGTACGCATTTGGCTCACCATCGGAAAGTACTTTTCTAAGTTTTATACCCATAGTCTCAACAACACGCAGTAGATTTGTGATTTATATTTGGTATTTTTCTGAAGTAGCCTCAGCTTTAACAGTTAACATCTTCTCTGGCTCTCAGGATGGTGACCAGACGTTCCTGCGCGGTAATGAGAAATACGTTCGTCCCTGCGGATGGAACCGGGTGGCCCTGAGAGTCCTACAGAAATACAGCGATGGGGATTCCTGGCTCGGGACGGGGACGGACGCCTGGCCCGTCTCCTACCAAGGAAAGACCATGGACGGCTCCATCATTCTCGCCCATGACGGGCGACCGAACGATGAGCCGAGATTCCTGGACGCCTGCGCTGCCTCCGTAGTCCGAGTGGAGACAAGAGGGAGGGGGGTGTACTCCACACCAGACATCAAGATGGCGGAGAATTCCTGCAAGACGTTCACGTCGAAGGTGGATGGGAAGAGATACAAAGTGGTTCTCCAGAACCGCATCAACCCAAAAAACAGGAAGGAGTGTAACAGGAAAGACGTGTGGTTGGTGTACATCCCTGAAGGCCACAACGACGTCCAGACGAGGGCCATCGTGCAGGAGTCCATCCGTCCATACGGGCTGCTGCTGATGCAGGCATGAGCCCAAGATCCAGAAGATAAAAACATGTTCAGACACATCAGCACAAAAAAAAATCCTTTAATATTCTCACACTTTTGCTTGGGGGGATATAAATAATGTCTTTAAGGCTGTGTCTGTGTTATAAAGCTGTAATCAAGGTGTAATCTAAGGCTTTTATCGCTATAATTTCTAAAAAAAAAAATAATTAAAAAAGCTAAATTATTCCGCTCGCTTATTGTCATTAGCTGTAAATAAAACGTTGCTGTTATAATTTATATAGTGTGTCTCAGATCTGAACGGTGACATTAAAATATTTATTATGTGACACTAACCGAGTTGAGAAAATGTGCAACTTTTTTATTGTTTAGAATTAAATATGTAGAAGTATTGATCAGGTGTCGAGTCGAGGGTCATTAAGTTTTACTTTACATCCATCCATTTTCTTCCACTTATCCGGGGTCGGCTCGCGGGGGTAGCAGCCTAAGTAGGGAGGCCCAGACTTCCCTCTCCCCAGCCACTTGGAGCAGCTCCTCTGGGGGAA
>JARVJN010000813.1:27324466-27339163 GCA_031763805.1 Argolebias nigripinnis | reverse complement strand
GAGAGAGAGAGAGAGAGAGAGAGAGAGAGAGAGAGAGAGAGAGAGAGAGAGAGAGAGAGAGAGAGAGAGAGAGAATGACATATCTTGTTCCTTTTCCACTTTTGATTTTTGCATCTGGCAACGCTAATATACCGATTGGGTTATTTTATTGGCTCTGAATTTGTTTATGCCATCCATGTGGCTTTCTAGGACAATTCTTTATCCTCATACTTATGTGCATTTGCCTGAAGCAGCCGTTTTAAGTACAAATATGTATCAGTCTGTCCATAAGTCAGTCCGTCCGTTCTTCTATTTTACGCTGAGAACTGCTGTTCAAACATATTGTATACTAAAAAAAACTAAAAACAATTTGTTCTACTTTTTAAACAGGAGGAAACATTATATATCTAAAAAACAATGAAGATTTTTATCATCTTACTTCTGTTTGCTGGTAAGTGTAAAATATTAAATACAAATTAAAAAAGTTAATGCAAAACAAATCTGAATGTCCAAAAGTTAATTATTCAACGTCTCAATTTATTTTAACTGTCAAAGCACAAGCAACAACCACAGATCTTCCTACAACTACAGCAGTTGCAACCACATCTGCACAAACAACCAGCACATCAGTGCCAATAACAAACGCAGATACTCCAACAACAAACACAGTTGCTCCATCATCAACAACAGCTGCTCCAACTACAGCCATAGCTGCTCAAACAACTGTTCCATCAACCACCACAGCTGCTTCAAAAATGGCCACAGCAGGAACTACAACAACAACAGCTGCTCCACCAACAACAGCAGGTACCCCAACAAAAACATCTATTCCAACAACCACCACAGCTGCTCCAACAACAACAACAACAACAGCTGTTCCAACAACCACTGTGGCCACTCGAACAACGACAAGCTCTCAAACCACAACGGTTGTTCCAACAATAAACAATGCTCTTTCATCAACCACCACAGCTGCACCAACAACAGAGACAGCTGTTGTTACAACAACAACCACAGTTGTTCCAATAACAACAAGAGCTATTCCAACCACTACCACAGCTCCTGCAACAATGACAGCAGCTGCTCCAACAACAACAGACAGTATTCAAACAACAACAACAACAGCTTTTCCAAACACCACCACAGTTCCTCTAACACCACCAACAGCTGTTCCAACAACAACTACAGCTATTCCGACAACCACCACCACAACTCCTCCAACAACAGCTGCTACAACAACAACAACAACAGCAAGTCTTCTAACAACATATATTCTAACAACTAACACAGTTCCTCTAACAACAACAGCTGTTCCAACAACACCAACAACAGCTATTCCAACCACTACAAAAACTCCTCCAACAACAACAGCAACAGCTCCAAAAACAACAGCAGCTCCAACAACAGTAGGGGTTCCAAGAACAACAGCTGTTCCACCAACCACATCTGCTCCTAAAACAACAACTGCATCAACAACAACAGCTATCACAACAGCTGCTCCCACAACCACCAGATCTGCTCCAACAACAACAGCAGGTATTCCAACAACAGCTGTTCTAACAACCACCACATCTGCTCCAACAACAACAGCAGGTATTCCAACAACAGCTGTTCTAACAACCACCACATCTGCTCCAACAACAACAACAGCTGTTCTAACAACCATCACATCTGCTCCAACAACAGATATACCTACCACTACCACAGCCGTTCTAACAACAATCAAAGGTGTTCCAACCACAACTGTTGTTCCATCAACAACCACATTGGCTTCAACAACCAGAGCTTCTCCAACAACATCTTCAGCAGCTTCAACAACCACCACAGTTTCTCCACCAACAACAACAGCTGTTCTAACAACCTCTATGGCCACTACAACAACAACGGCAAGCTCTCCAACCACAAAAGTTGTTCCAACAATAACAACAGCTCTTCCAACCACTACCACAGCTCCTGCAACAACGACAACAGCTGTACTAACAACAACAGAAGGTATTCCAACAACAACAACAGCTAATCTATCATCAACAACATATATTCCGACCACTACCACAGCTCGTCCAGCAACAACAGCTGTTCCAACTTCAACAACAGCTATTCTGACCACTACCACAGCTCCTCCAGCAACAACATCCGCTGCTCTAACAACAGGTATTCCAACAACATATACTCCAACAACCACCACAACTCCTCTAACAACAACAACAGATGTTCCACCAACCCCAACAGCTTTTCCAAACACTAATACAGCTCCTTCAACAACAAATACAGCTCCAATAACAACAGCAGGTATTCCAACAACAACAACAACAGCTGTTCCAACAACTACCACATCTGCTCCAACAACAACAATTGCACCAATAACAACAACAACAGCTATTACAACAACAGCTCTTCTAACAAACACCACATCTGCTCTAACAACAACAGCAGCTCCAACAACAACAACAGGTGTTCCGATCACAACAGCTGTTCCATCAACAAGCACATTGGCTTCAACAACCAGAGCTTCTCCAACAACATTTGCAGCAGCTTCAACAAGCACCACAGTTGTTCCAACAACAACAACAGCTGTTCCAACAACAACAACAGTTGCATCAATAACAACAACAACTATTTTAACAACAGTTCTAACATCTACTACATCTGCTCCAACAACAACAGCAGCTTCAAAAATAACAGCAGGTATTCCAACCACAACAACAACAGCTGTTCCCACAACCACCACATCTGCTCCAACAACAACAGCTACTATGACAACAGCTGTTCCAACAACCACCACATCTGCTCCAACAACAACGACAAGTTTTCAAACCACAAATGTTGTTTCAACAATACCAACAGCTCTTCCATCAACCAACACAGCTGCACCAACAACAGAGAAAGCTGTTGTTACAACAACAACCACAGATGTTCCAATAACAACAATACCTATTCCAACCACTATCACAGCTTCAGCAACAACAACAACATCTGTTCCAAAAGCAACAGCAGGTATTCCAACAACAATAACAAATTTTCCAACCACCATCACCACAGCTCCTCTAACAACAACAACTGTTCCGACCACTACCACAGCTCCTGCAACAACAACAACAGCTGCTCCAACAACAACAACAGGTAATATAACAATAACATCTATTCCAAACACCACCACAACTCCTCTAATGACAACAACAAATTTTCCAACAACAACAGCTATTCCCACGACTACCACTGCTCCAGCAACAACGAAAACAGCTGCTACAGCAACAACAGCTGGTATTCCAACAACAACAACAGCTGATACAACAACAGCTATTACAATCACTAAAACAGCATCTGCAACAACAACAGCAGCTCCAACAACAACAGCAGGTATTCCAACAACAGCGACATCTGTTGTTGAAACAACAACCACAGTTGTTCCACTAAAAACAAGAGCTATTCCAACCACTACCACAGCTCCTGCAACAAGGGCAATAGCTGTTTCAACAACAACAGCAGGTATTCCAACAACAACAACAGCTATTCCAACTACTACCACAGCTCTTCTAACAACAACAACAGCTGTTCCAACAACAACAACAGCTATTCCAACCACCACAGCCCCTCCAAAAACAAGAGTTGCTCCAACAACAACAGCAGATATTCCAGCAACAGCTTATACAACAACCTCCACAGCTCCTCTAACAACAACAACAGCTGTTACAACAAAACCAATAACAGCTATTCTAGCCACGAGAACAACTCCTCAAACAATAACAGCAGCTCCAAAAACAACAGCAGGTATTCCAACAACAACAACAACAGCTGTTTCAACAACAACAATAGCTGTTCCGACCACTACCACAGCTCCTGCAACAACAACAACAGCTGCTCCAAAAACAACAGCAGGTATTCTAACAACAACAACATCTATTCCAAACACCACCACAGCTCCTCTAATGACAACAGCTATTCCAACAACAACAGCTGGTATTCCAACAACAGCTAATCCAAAAACCACCACAGCTCCTCTAACAACAACAACAGCTGCTCCAACAACAACAGCAGGTATTCTAACAACAACAACAACAACAACAACAACAACAACAACAACAACAACAACAACAACAACAACAACAACAACAACATCTATTCCAAACACCACCACAACTCCTCTAATGACAACAACAAAATTTCCAACAACAGCTATTCCCACCACTACCACTGCTCCAACAACAATGACAACAGCTGCTACAACAACAACAGCTGATATTCCAACAACAGCTAATCAAACAACCAACACAGCTCCTCTAACAACAACAACAGCTGTTACAACAACAGCTATTCCAATCACTAAAACAGCATCTGCAACAACAACAGCAGCTCCAACAACAACAGCACGTATTCCAACAACAGTGACAACTGTTGTTACAACAACAACAGCAGGTATTCCAACAACAACAACAACTGTTCCAACAACAACAACAACAGCTGTTCCGACCACTACCACAGCTCCTGCAACAACAACAACAACAACAACAACAACAACAGCAGCTCCAAAAACAACAGCAGGTATTCTAACAACGACAACATCTATTCTAACCACTACCACAGTTCCAGCAACAACGGAAACAGTTGCTACAACATCCACAGCTGGTATTCCAACAACTGTTAATCCAAAAACCACCACAGTTCATCTAACAACAACAACAGCTGTTACAACAACAGCTATTCCAACCACTAAAGCAGCTCTTCCAACAACAAAAGCAGCTCCAACAACAACAGCAGGTATTCCTATAACAACAACAGATGTTCCAACAACCACCACATCTGCACCAACAACAGCAACTACTGTTGTTACAACTACAACCACAGTTGTTCCAATAAGAACAAGAGCTATTCCAACCACTACCACAGCTCCTGCAACAATGACAATAGCTGCTCCAACAACAACAGCAAGTATTCCAACAACAACAGCTGTTCCAACTACCACCATAGCTCCTTTAACAACAACAACAGCAGTTCCAACAACAACAACAGCGATTCCAACCACCACCACAGCCCCTCCAACAACAACAGCTGCTCCAACAACAACAGCAAGTATTCCAACAACAGCTAATCCAACAACCAGCAGAGCTCCTCTAACAACATCAACATTAGCTGTTAAAACAACACCAACAACAGCTAGTCCAGCCACTAGAACACCTCCTGCAACAACAACAGCAGCTTCAAAAACAACAGCAGGTATTCCAACAACAACAATTGTTCTAACAACCACCACATCTGCTCCAACAACAACAGCTGTACCACCAACAACAACAGCTATTACAACAGCTCTTCTAACAACCACCACATCTGCTCCAACAACAACAGCAGCTTCAACATCAACAGGTATTCCAGCAACTACAACAACAGCTGTTCCAACAATGACCACATTTGCTCAAACAACAACAGTCGAACCAACCACTACCACAACCACTCCAACAACAACAACAGCTGTAATAACAACAACGACAACCACAGTTGTTCCAATAACAACAAGAGTTATTCCAACCACAACCACAGCACCTTCAACAACGACAACAGCTGTTCCAACAACAATAGCAGGTATTCCAACAACAACAACAACAGCTAATCCAGTCACCAGCACAGCTCCTCTAACAACAACAACAACAGCTATTCCAACATCATCAACAGCTATTCCGACCACTACCACAGCTCCTCAAGCAACAACATCAACAACAACAGCAGGTATTCCAACAATATATATTCCAACAACCATCACAGCTCCTCTAACAACAACAACAGCTGTTCCAACAACACCAAGAACAGCTTTTCCAAACACTAATACAGCTCCTCCAACAACAAATGCAGCTCCAATAACAACAGTAGTTATCCCAACAACAACAGCTGTCCCAACAACCACCACATCTGCTCCAACAACAGTTGCACCAATAACAACAGCTGTACCAACCACTACCTCAGCCGCTCCAACTACAGCTGTTCCAACAACAACCACAGACGTTCCAACCACAACAGATATTCTATCAACAAGCATATTGGCTTCAATGACCAGAGCTTCTCCAACCACATCTTCAGCAGCTTCAACCAGCACCACAGTTGCTCAAAAAACAATAGCTGTTCCAAAAACTACCACATCTGCTCCAACAACAACAGTTGCAACTATAAAAACAATAACAGCTGTTCTAAAAACCACCACATCTGATCCAACAACAACAGCAGCTCCAACAATAACAGCATGTATTCCAACAACAACAACCACTGTTCCCACAACCATCACATCTGCTCCAACAACAGCTACTACGACAACAGCTGTTCCAACAACCACCACATCTGTTCTAACAACAACAACTGTACCAGCCACTACCTCAGCTGCTCCAAAAACAACAGCAGCTCCTACAACAACCACAGGTGTTCCAACCACAACAGTTGTTCCTTCAACAAGCACATTGGCTTCAACAACCAGAGCTTCTCCAACAACATCTTCAGCAGCTTCAACAACCACCACAGTTGCTCCAACAACAACAGCTGTTTCAACAACCACCATCTCTGCTCCAACAACATCAGAAATTACGACATTTGCATTTCCAAAAACCACCACATCTGCTCCTACAACAACATTTGTACAAACCACTAACACAGCCATTTCAACAACAACAACAAGTGTTCCAAACACAACAGTTGTTCCATCAACAACCACATTGCCTTCAACAACAACTAAATCTTCTCCAACAACATCTTCATCAGCTTTAACAACCACCACAATTGCTCCACCAACAACAACAGCTGTTGCAACTACCATTAAGGCCACTCCAACAACAACGACAAGCTATCAAACCACAACAGTTGTTCCAGCAATAACAACAGCTGTTCCATCAACCACCATAGCTGCACCAACAACAGCGACAGCTTTTATAACAACAACAACAACCACAGTTGTTCCAATAACAACAAGAGCTATTCCAACCACAACCACAGCTCCTGCAACAACGACAACAGCTGCTACAATAACAACAGCAGGTATTCCAACAACAACAGCTAATCCAATACCCACCACAGCTCCTCTAACAACAACAACAACAACTGTTCCAACATCAACAACAGCTATTCTGACCACTACCAAAGCTCCTTCCTCAACATCAGCTACTCTAACAACAATAGCAGGTATTCCAACAACACATATTCCAACAACCACCACAGCTCCTCTAACACCAACAACAGTTGTTCCAACAACACCAACAACAGCTTTTCCAAACACTAATACAGCTCCTCCAACAACAAATGCAGCTCCAATAACAACAGGTATTCCAACAACAACAACAGCTGTTCCAACAACCACCACATATGCTCCAACAACAGCAGTTGCACCAATAACAACAGCTGTAACAACCAATACCTCAGCCGCTCCAACAACAAAGGCAACTCCAAAAACAACCACAGGTGTTCCAACCACAACAGATATTCCATCAACAAGCATATTGGCATCAACAACAAGAGCTTCTCCAACATCTTCAGCAGCTTCAACCAGCACTACAGTTGCTCCAACAACAACAACAACAGCTGTTCCAACAACCACCACATATGCTCCAACAACAACAGTTGCAACAATAACAACAACAGCAGCTCCAACAATTACAGCAGGTATTCCAACAACAACAACAACAACAACAACAACAACAACAACAGCTGTTCCCACAACCATCACATCTGCTCCAACAACAACAGCTACTACGGCAACAGCTGTTCCAACAACCAGCACATCTGCTCCAACAACAACAGCTGTACCAACCACTACCTCAGCCTCTCAAAAAACAATAGCCACCCCAACAACAACCACAGGTGTTCCAACCACAACAGTTGTTATATCATCAACCACCTTGCCTTCAACAACAACTAAAGTTTCTCCAACAACATCTTCAGCAGATTCAACAACAACCCCAGTTGCGCCAAAAACAACAAGAGCTATTACAACCACTACCACAGCTCCTGCAAAGACAACAACAGCTGCTTCAATAACAACAACAGATGTTCCAACAACAACATCTAATCCATCCACCACCACTGCTCCTCCTCCAACAACAACAGCTGCTCCAACAACAACAGCAGGTCTTCCAACAACATATTTTCCAACAATTACCACAATTCCTCTAACAACAACAGCTGTTCCAACAACACCAACAACAGCTTTTCCAACCACTACAAAAGCTCTTCCAACAACAACAGCAGCCCCAACAACAACAGCAGGTGTTCAAACAACAGCTAATACAACCAACACCACAGCTCCTCTAACAACAACAACAACAACACCTGTTACAACAACAGCAATTCCAACCACTAAAAAATCTCCTCCCACAACAACAGCAACTCCAACAACAACAGCAGGTATTCAAACAACAACAACAGATGTTCCAACAACCACCACATCTCCACCAACAACAGTGGCAACTGTTGTTACATTAACAACCAAAGTTGTTCCAATAACAACAAGAGCTATTCGAAATACCACCACAGCTCCTCTAACAACAACAACAGCTGTTCCAACAACAACAACAGCTATTCCGACCACCACCACCACAGCCCCTCCAACAACAACAACAGCTGCTCCAACAACAACAGCAGGTATTCCAACAACAGCTTATCCAACAACCACCACAGCTCCTCCAACAACAACAGCAGCTGTTACAACAACAGCATCAACAGCTATTCCAAGCACTAGTACACCTCCTCCAACAACAACAACAGCAGCTCCAACAACAATAGCAGGTATTCCAACAACAACAATAACAGTTGTTCCAACAACCACCACATCTGCTCCAACAACAACAGCTGCACCACCACCAACAATAGCTATTTTAACAACAGCTTCAACAACAACAGGTATTCCAGCACCTACAACAACAGCTGTTCCAACAATGATCACATCTGATCAAAAAACAACAGCTGTACCAACCACTACCACAACCACTCCAACAACAACCACTGATGTTCAAACCACAACAGTTGTTCCATCAACAACCACATTGGCGTCAACAACAACCACAGCTTCTCTGACAACATCTTCAGTAGCTTCAACAACCACCACAGCTGTTCCAACAACAACAACAGCTGTTCCGACAACCATTATGGCTACTCCAACAAGTACGACAAGTTCTCAAACAACAACAGTTGTTCCAACAATAACATCAGCTCTTCCATCAACCACCAAAGCTGCAACAACAACAGAGACAGCTGTTATTACAACAACCACAGTTGTTCCAATAATAACAAGAGCTATTCCAATCACTACCGCAGCTCCTGCAACAACTACAATAGCTGTTCCAACAACAACAGCAGGTATTCCAACAACAACAGCTATTCCAACTACCACCACAGTTCCTCTAACAACAACAACAACAGCTGTTCCAACAACAACTACAACAGCTATTCCAACCACTACCACAGCTCCACCAGCAACAACAAGTGTTCCAACAACAGCTATTCCGACCACTACCACAGCTCCACCAGCAACAACAGCTGTTCCAACAACAGCTATTCTGACCACCACCACAGCTCCTCCAAAAACCACTAAAGCTCCTCCAACAACAACAGCAGATCCAACAACACCAACAAAAGCTATTCCAACCATTGCAACAGCACCTCCAAAAACAACAGCAGCTCCAACAACAATAGCAGGTATTCCAACAACGACAACAACAGCTGTTCCAACAACCACCACATCTTCTCCAATAACAACATCTGCACCAACAACATCACCTATTACAACAACAGCTGTTCTAACAACAACCACATCTGCTCCAACAACAACAGCAGCTCCAACAACAACAACAGCTGTTCCAAGAACCACTACTGCCACTCCAACAACAATGACAAGTTCTCAAACCACAACAGTTGTTCCAACAATAACAACAGCTCTTCTATCAACCACTACAGCTGCACCAAAAACAGTGACAACTGTTGTAACAGCAACAACCCCAGTTGTTCCAGTAACAACAAGAGCTATTCCAACCACTATCACAGCTCCTGCAAAAACAACAACAGCTGTTAGAACAACAACAACAGCTTTTCCAACAACAAAAACAACAGCTATTCCAACCACCACATCTTCTCTAACAACAACAGCAGTTCCAACAACAGCTATTTCAACCATGATCGCAGTTCCTCCAACAACAACAAAAGCGGTTCCAACAACACCAACAACAATTACATCCACTACAACAGCACCTCCAACAACAACAGCAGGTATTACAACAACAACAACAACAACATGTGTTCCAACAACCACCACATCTTCTCTAACAACAACAGCTGCACCATCAACAACAACAACTTTTACAACAACTGTTCTACCAACCATCACATCTGCTCCAACAACAACAGCAGCTCCAACAACAACACCACGTGTTCTGACAACAACAGCAGCTCCAACAACCACCACATCTGCTTCAAAAACAACAGCTGCACCACCACCACCACCACCACCACCACCAACAACAACAACAACAACAACAACAACAACAGCAACATTTACAACAACAGCTGTTCCAAGAACCACCACATCTGCTTCAACAACAACAGCTGTAAAAAACACTACCACAGCTGCTCCAATAACAACCACAGGTGTTCCATTCACAACAGTTGTTCCATCAACAACCACATTGGCTTCACCAACAACCACAGCTTCTTCAACAACATCTTCAGTATCTTCAACAGCCACCACAGCTGCTCCAACAACAACAACAACAGCTGTTCCATCCATTACGGCCACTTCAACAACAACGACAAGCTCTCAAACCACAACGGTTGTTCCAACAATAACAACAGCTCTTCCATCAACCACCACAGCTGCACCCACAACAGAGACATATGTTGTAACAACAACAAACATAGTTGTTTCAATAACAAGAGCTATTCCAACCACTACCACAGCTCCTCCTCCAACAACAACAACAACAACAGCTGCTCCAATAACAACAACAGGTATTCTAACAACAACAACAGCTAATACAACCACCACCACAGCTACTCCAACAACAACAGTTGCTCCAACAACTACAGCTATTACGACAACAGCTGTTCCAACAACCACATCATCTGTTCCAACAATAACATCTGTTCCAACCACTATTACAGCATCAATCACTACAGCTCATCCAACAACAACAACTATTGTTCCAACAACAACAGTGGCTATCCCAACCACCACCACAGCTGCTCCAATAACAGCTGTTCCCACAACCACTACAGTTGCTCCAACAACAACCACAGGTTCTCCAAGCACAACAGCAGCTCCAACAACAACTACAATGTCTTCAACAACCAAAACAGCTTCTCCAACAACTTCTTCATCTGCTTCAACATTCTCCACAGCTGTTTCAATAACAACAACAGCTGTTCAAACAAGCACAATAGCCACTACAACAACAACAACCACAAACTCTCAAACCACAACAGCTGTTCCAACAACAATAACAAAAACAATTCCAGCAACAGCTGTTCCAACTATCACCACACTTGCTCCAACAACAGCAACAGCTGTTCTAACAACCACCACATTTGTTCCAACAACAACAGCTTTTTCAGCAACACCAACAACAGCTATTCCAACCACTACAACAACTCCTCCAACAACAGCAGCTCCAACAACAACAGCAGGTATTCCAACAACAGCTGTTCCAACAACCACCGCCACATCTGCTCCAACAACAACATCTCCTCCAACAACAACAGCAGGTCAGCCAACAACAACAGCTGCTCCAACAACAGCTGCTCCACCAACAACCACAGGTGTTCCAGCAACATCAGCTATTCAAACAACCTCAACATCTTCTCCCACAACACCAACAGCAGTTCCAAACACCACAACTGCTCTAACAACTACAAAAACATCAACCACTACAGCCACTCCAACAACAGAAACAGTCTCGTCTTCAACAACAACTACTTTCACCCCAACCACCACAGCTTCTCCAACAACACCAACAACAGTTCCTGTTAGAACCACAGCATCTCTAACAACATCCACTGCTACAAAAATATTCTCGACTGCTCCATCAACAAGCAGTGCTGTTCCAACAATACCAACTACATCTGCTTCAACAACAACCAAAGCCACTCCAACAACCACCACCATTTTTGCAACAACTACAACTGCTGGAACAACAACCACTACAGTTGCTTCCACCTCTACTTCTTTGCCAACAGCACTTACAACTGCCCCAACAAATGGTGCCCCAACCTCTATTACAGCTGCTCCATCTGCAACCACAGCTGTCACAGCTGCATCCACAGCTTCCTCAACAACAACAAAAACAACAACCACTACAGCTGATCCTAGAATGCCTGTTCCTGTTGTTTCCACCTATGCTTCTTTCCCAACAACACTTACAACTGCCCCAACTTCAATTGCAGCTTCTCCATCTGCAACCACATATGCCACAACTGCAACCACAGCTTCCTCAACAACAAAAACAACAGCCACAACAACAACAACAGCCACAACAACAACAAAAACAACAACCACAACAACAACATCCCCAACAACCACTGCCAATTCAGCAGCTGATCACAAAACAAGCTTTTATTTGGGAGTCTTGGTAATTATAGGTGTGTTTTTAAAAAATTAAGAACTGATGTTGAAAGGTCCTGCTTTGTAAATTTCAAATATATTATTTTTATTTTATTTAATGAAGTCGAAGATGCAAATTCAAAATGGCAGACTCACCCTGGCTGCATTGAGTCACTCATCAACTGTCCATCAAGATATAGCCTAAGGCTGTCCCTTCCCCAGCTCTTCCTGGAACCGACGACCGATGGCTGTCCGGTGGGCTGGGTTGGACGTCTGCGATCCCCATCCCCGCCACCGGGTTCGGGCCTCGGGGGGAAGGTATCTATAATCTATCTTCCTATGCCAGACATTCAAGCTCTCAGCGTCCGGCATGCATGCCCTCCGCCGGGGCCCGAGCGCCAACGAAACCTAATCAATAAAACTTTTTAATTGTATTCTTTTCTCTCGTTGTGTGAGTCTCTCCAAGTTGAATTAGTATTTAGATGTCTATTTAATTAATCTTGAGTAATACTCCTTGACTTTTTTTAACAGTTTCAAAACATGAAGCAACAATACAATAAGAACTAGATTCTTTAAAATATTGTGCCATATGAATCTTGGTATTATTTTATGTATTACAGCTATTTACAGTGCAAAACATTTTTGTTTTACAATATTTTTCAAAATGTTTACACAAAATCAAAATGAACAACACTCATATTTCTGTAACAAGAACCCATAGTTTGTTTGTGTTCTAGGAAATTATTCAAAACACACAGAGCTTTGTTTTCTTTAATACCTGTGAAAATATTTAAAACTAACCAAATGGTTACTTTTTTGTTTAGCACCATTATAACATAGTAGACATATTGAGGTTGTTCTGCTTTTTTTTCCAGATGTTCATGTAGAAAGTCATATACATTTCGCAGAACAATTAAAAAAAACAACATTTAAACATTTCCTGACTGACTTGCTTTTATTTTTTAGTATTCATGTTAGGCTGTAAAAATGGTAAATGGACTGTATTTATATAACACATTTCTATCTACTGTAATCAAGATACTCAAAACACTTTGCAACACAATTGTGCTCTTATTTACACATTCATACAGACCTCTCTCTACAAAGCTAAACGAACAAAGCATTCTATAGAGACAAATCAGTGCTTTAAATCACATCCATACACCAACGAGACACACATCAGAGGCAATGAGGGGTTCAGTGTCTTGCCCAGTGACACTTCAGCATGTGACTGCTGGTGGAATCAAACCCGCAACTCTCCCATTGGAGGACAGCTACTCTAAACACTCAGACACAACTGCCCCTAAAATGTTAAGTTTTGTCCCCCCCACTGCGCAGTGAAAAGGGGAAATTTGAAATATTCTGAATCCATCTACAAAGTATCTGTGCAGGTTGTGAGCTTGATAACTTGAAAAACTTTCATTCTGGTGTGTGGCTACATAAAATAAAAGTTTGATTCAAAAATTGGGTTGCTATATAAAAAAAAATCCAAGATGGCTGCCACCATATATAAGTACCGGTAAATGTGAATTGGACAACTTGAAAAATAAGCAATGTGCAGACTTTCCTCTTAGTGTGTGTCTGCATATTAGAAATGTCATTATCAACAATTGCGTTGCCACATTAAAATCCAAGATGGCCACTGCCTTATGTCAACTGACCACCCCTATCTTTTGCGGAAACTATATCTTTATGTTTTTGTATTGCTTAAAAGTATAGTTTCCTCAAATGATTTTAGTGGCCAAAGATTAATCTATGGTGGCCAGGGCCACCATTGGCCACCCCTTGGCTCCATGGTTAGGCCTGGTTGTGGATAATTGCTCCCTCCACTCGGCAGGATTTGTCACTCGGTGCTGCCTCAAACAAGCAAAAAAAATAATTAAAAAAATGAAAGATGCAACCCCACCCCCCCAAACAAAAAATAAAAAAACTAACTCCTCTTTTATTCAACAAGTGTAACTCCAAGCTACTTGAATATCTTGCACCAAACTCATTAAAGTTTTTCATTCTTTGATCAGTTTCAGACCAGAAAAACACTCATCTCAAAAACTACTAAGTTCCCTTATTCCCTCAGTGATGGGAGACAACAGATTCAAGATTCAAGATTCAAGAAGTTTTTATTAACATTGCACCAGTTCTCACTAATACAACGTGATTATGTGTGC
>JARVJN010000813.1:26989547-27003577 GCA_031763805.1 Argolebias nigripinnis | reverse complement strand
TTTATAATTATATAATTATATTATAATTATATAATGTTTAACCTTTTTATTGTGAATACCAGGAAGGGCTTAGCCCCTCTAGCCCACTTATACCAGCCGTCCCTGGTGGGATTTAGACAGGAGTTCAGCCCTTCTGGAGTTTTACTCATCCTTGTTTTTAGCTAATGCACCATAGTTTATGCAAATGCCAGATAACCCCTTGTCTGATTTTTCACCTAGAAAATGGCCATAGAAATGTAATGTAAAATAAGTGATTGCATTACTATTTACCCCTTTCAAAGTCACTGTGCTACTTCAACTCAGAAAGGTTACATGTACGAGTCAGGTGTGAATTCAAAAGGATTTCCAAGGCCCTAAATAACCCAGTAATTTTGTTAAATCGATCCATCTTTAAGAATGGAAAGAAAATTGGGGTCTGTATAAATCTCCCAAGAGAAAGCCGTCCTCCCAAACTGAGTGACCATGCAAGAAGGAGAGTAGTGAAAGGAACCACCAAGACATCGGTGAGTGCTCTGAAGGAGCTGAGCTTCAGCAGGTGAGATGGAAGAGACTGAGCATTCAGCAACTCTTGCTCTGGTTCTTCACCAGTATAAGCTTTATGGGAGAGTGTCAAATGGAAAACCACTGTTAATGAAAACCCACATTAAACCTTAATCAGGGCTGGCTGCCAAAAAGCACTCGACCATGCAGTTTTCCACATGCCATTTGGCAAACTCTAGCTTAGTCTAAGCTATATTTGTATCATCTGTCTCTCTGTATCCTAAACTTAGTTCAGCGTTACAGTACTACAGTATTTATACGTATCACTGTCACACTGGAGACAAGAAGCAGAGCACCATGAGGACAGCGAACTTACTCACATAAAGGGTCTGATCTCAGCCCACCCACCAACCTTTTTAATGAAAGTTGATGACTCAAGCACAAATCTTAAATGGTTAATTCACAACAATCCCAAGCTGACGTTGCCAATAAGTTGAAATCCATTCAGAAATTAAAACGCATTACAGCCGACACTAACGACGACTGAGCTGATGTTTTAAAACTGAGTAATTAAACCACTTAAGCCACATTTTATTATGGGTTTTGCAACATTATTTTATAAGTTAATGAAGCTAGTAGCTATTATCTGGTGTCTGAATGAGTCTGAGCTACTGAGGACTTTAAACAACAAAAAAAGTTGTTTCAGTTCAGCTAACAGCATTTTCTCTCTTATTATTCAAGACGCAGATAAAAGCTGACTCACATACAGAAAACTGAGATGCAAAAACATTTTTTCTTTAGAACAAAATCTAAAATAGAACATTCAGGTTGTTAGAAATGACTTTATTAGTTAAGAATGGCTTCACGGTTCTTCTCTCATGCTCATAGATGCACACTCTATGACAATGAGTCAGTGTTCTGTAATGTGGGTAGGTGCTGATCACTGATTAGTCTAAAGCCCTGTGTTTGGTCTGACATTTACCCCTGCATTTTATAACTAACAAGCCTGATCACTTTGTCTGGCAGCTTACGATGGAGAGTTTAAAGCCATGTGTGTCATGCACCAGAATTATGTTCTTCTCTATGACTAAAATAAATTAGCTAATTACACTAGGGAGCAGAGACACGCTTCTGATCGTAATTAACCACCATGACTACACATTAGTACTCATTAATCTGATTCAATGCTGGCATTTTACACCGACTTGAACGTCCAATAAGAAAACAGAAATGAACTGTGCCTGAAAAACTAGTGTGAAGTATTCAGAAGGAATCGCATCAGACAGCATCAGCAAATTACTTCTTGAAGACATTTCCAACATCAGAGTGGTTAATAAGTGCTTATACAAGTGGTGTTACTGTGGCAACTAGAACCTCTTAACTGTCTCTTCAGACCAAATTAATAAAGTAAGTAATGTGAACTTGATGGACTTTATCAGTAATAAAAAAAAACCTGTTTCTTTTGAAATCTGTTTATAATAAACCATCTTGGCTCAAGCAAACTGATTGGTCCACTTAAGGTGTTTATTGCTTGGTGGGGAAACCGTTTGCTGGAACTCCTCTGACTGATGAGGCCCTCCGGATAGAGGGTGAAACATTTCTATAAAAAAGAAACTGGCCAGATGAACCAACTGAGAATTATTGCATCTACCAGGATTTTTTAAATACTTCCTGCATGCTTACTTCTGCTGACAAGCTTTGTGTTGATGTTTATTTAATTTGGTACCAAAAGCTGGCTGTGGAATATTCTAATTATCTGAGACACTGATTTTTATTTTTATCTGTAAGCCATAATCATCAAAATTACAAGAAATAAAGTCTGGAAATATTTCACTTTATATGGAATGAATCTATGTACAGGTATTAGTTTCACTTTCTGAAATGACTGACAACAAAATGACCTTTTTCATGATATTATTATTTATAATTGCACCTGTAAGTCCAGAAGTTTTTACATTTTAGGAGTAAAAACATTTTCTGTAGGTAATTATAGTATCCGTGTGAACGAGGTCAAAGGATTGATGACTGATTGAAAGGGCATATTATCATCAGGGCAGCAAATGCATCAACTCATCTTACACATCGAGGGCTGTTATTAATAAAGACATCTAGCAGAGCTTTGGCCACAACCTTATCAGTTCCCATTATACGCTCATCAAATTTCCTTGCACATAAACATTAATTTACAAAACAGTCCTGGAAACAGCATCCATTTATTTTTGTTTGCTGGCCAGCACTGCTCACTTTTACTGACACACACACAAGACAAGACACAAGTGGTGTATATAAATAACCCTGGACACTTTCTAGGACATCTGAAGTGACCTTTAACATCAACAGAAAACAGGTGATTAAAATGGACTGCTTTTGCTTCCGGTATATTGTTTAAGAAGTTTGTCCGTCATGCAGATTTTTTATTTCTAATTAGAGGTTAGTACTGAACATCTACAGCTGAATTTCAATGAGGAGGACATCTGTACTTTTGACCCATTACATTTGTTATGTTACGCTTTTCTCATCAATCATGGATTAACTGTACTAACTAGCATTAGCTTAGATCAAACCCCTGGTTCTTACAAATGCATATTAGATTTCTTCTCCTCAGCTGTGCAGCAATGGGCAACTCTTTTGAACAACAGGATTTTCAAGGCTCAAAGTGACTTTATTGTCATTTGCATCACATGTGGTACATGAGGTGGAACAAGATTGTGTACTCAAGTTCACAATTTTTCTGACTAGGTATTCATGATTCTAACAGCTTCAGGGTAGAAGCCGTTCCTCAGTCTAGTGGTTCTGCACTTCATGCACCATAAGCTTTTACCTGAAGAGAGCACAGTAAAAAGTGTGTGTGCTGGGTGAGTGGGGTCCTTCATGATACAGGTGGCTCTCTTCCTGCATCTGGAGGTGTACATGTCTGTGATGGTGGGGAGACTGACTCCAACAGACCTCTGTGCAGCCTTCACCACTCTCTGCAGAGAGTGGTGAGTTCATACCAGTATTTGACCCATTTTTAACCCTAGATGTCTGAAGATCACAAACATCCAATAATGACTGTCAGCCTTGTCCTTTGAGCACAAAGATTTCTTGAGATTCGCAAACTTTTGATTGTTTTGTGAACTGCAAATTATGCACCCAATACTGGTAAGAACATCAATGAATGGGCTCAGTAATACATCCACAAATCATTGTCTGTAAACACATTGTATAGACAGACGGACGGACAGACTGACGGACAGATAGATGAACGTATGAGCGATGTAGGTGCTCCCAGCTCAGTGACGTACTGTATATACTAGAATATGTAATTGGTCCAGCTCTTCTTGTAATATTGAAACCAAAGTACTCATAGAAAACCCAAGCAGAAACGTTGAGAGCATCCACACTCCACGAAGAGAAATGTCCCATGAGTTGTACCAGGGCAATTTTGTTGTGAGGCAATGGTTCTTATCCACTGGTCCACCATGGTAATTATGTGCATCTGCTTACTAGTGCATGTGTACCATCTTTTTAATTAGCCAAAAAGCAAACGTTAGTGAGCCGGGAAATCATTTTTATGCAAACAATATCTCTGGAATCAATCCCTCCACTGTTATGCTCTATTTGCATATCCAGGCAAAAAAAAGTGATAATGGCACTCCCCATGAACAAGAATCAAATCACACATTAATTATTATTATCTTACAGGCAGGTTTATTGTCATATAGACAAATGACCTAGATTATATTAGAAATGGTACCTATAATTAGAGGGACTTCGGGTTTTTTGTTGCAGGTTTCCAACCAAACGCTTGCACTGACTCACATATCAAAAGGTATTCCTCCAATTATCATTCAGAGAAACCAAATGTTTCCTTTTAATCATGACAGTCAATGAGCAGTTTGGTTATGATTGTGATATTATTTCTAAATCTGCTGTCAATTACATTTTTATAATACAAAATAAAGGGATAAATATTCAAATAAGAAACAGAAAATGCCTATAAGATCCTCAAAATGTCAACGCTTCAACAAAAATAGTTAAGTTTATAGTGTGGGTGCCTGTGGGAGATCAATAATCAGTGTCTTGTAGTCTTGAGGCTGTAGCTTTGAGCCCAGATTGTGTCAGGAAGGACATCCAGCATACAATAATTGCCAAAACTTTTGTTCAAGTTTGATCACTCTGGCATTCCCCGCAGAACAAAAGAGTCCAAAGAAAAACAACAAATTCACTGTGCAACAACGATCAGTAACAGATTAGCAAACAAGACCAGTGCGTTTAACATTCTCTTTTCATACATTTCAAACGAGCTGCGAGAAACCCGACGTGTACAATTATTGCTGATTAACATTTTTTTTAATGCTGCTTAATTTATACTTAATTAAAAAGTCTGCTTTCTGCTTGCCTTTGTAAGCAGAATGGGAGGATTGGCAGAACTTTTTTTTAATAATTAACATAATATCTAATGAAAAGCTGTTGTATCCACCTGGTTATGCGTCTCCCAGTCCTTCAGATCATAAAAGCATGGGAATAACCCAAGAGACATAACACAGATACTTCATATTATGTCAGAATTAAAATCCAGTCTGGTGCATAAATATTACAGTAACGGATGTTTAATATTCAGCAGTGTCAATGTCCTTCAACTACATGACAAAATGCTATGAATTACTGGACTTATTTCAGTGTGTGCTGTAAGTTGTTCAAACAGAATCATTACCTTTTGTCCATCATTGAATATCTCTGAACCACAGCTGAGACAGTGTTTAAAGGGCAATTTGTCACCACAGGATTGATTTATTCCATGAAAACAAATTTAGAAGGGCATTATTCTGTTTGGTCAGCTTTTATTTATTGAGTTATGGAGTCAGTGTGAGTTTTAAAAGGAAAAATATTTCACATTTGGGAGATAAACCCTAATTGAACCCAATATCTCATATACGCCAACTGTTGCCACTATCTCAGTGCCAGCAGGCAGAAATAGAACAGAACACACAAATATGAGTTTAAATAATACCTCTTACGCATATTCCCTCCCAAGTGATGCAGTTTTTTTTTCCTAACGCCTGAAAATGTTTGTATAAGTTCAATAAAATCAGTACCAAAACCACCTTATAAGACTAGATTTTGTTTTCTCTGTTGATTATGGGGGAAGAGTGACATTTAACTCCATGTCATCTTTTGAGTTTTATAGTTATAGTTGGTTATAAATAGACAAATCTCTCTTTCTTTTCTTTTAAGAAACAGGCTATCGTTTCCAGGCAGACTGTTAATAACAACACAGATAATCAAATGCAGACAAATAATTTAAACTCTTAGAAAATATACAGCTTGACTGTCAAACACTTATTTTATTGTATTTATGCAATTCAGCATTTCATACAGCTGTGATCTGTTTTTGGAAACAATCTTTTGCATGTGGGTAAACCAAATTTGACCAAATATAATACATAAAACACAAGGCTGCAATGACAAATGTTAAGCAATGTAACAACATTTTGTGCAAAATGTATATCAGTCTCATTGATGTTAGGCTTTATTTATTACACAGTGGCTGAATAATTAGAGATTCATTTGCTTGTGTTGTTTTTTGTTTCCAAAGGCCCATTAAAAAAAGATATGTATATATATACCGTACTTTCAGCCGTACATGTCGCACCACTGTAGAAGTCGCATCAGTCCAGATGTCTAATGAAGTGAAAAAACCATAAATAAGTCACTTTGCCATATAAGTCACATCTATTATGCATCATCACTGATACGTAGCATTTGTTATGCGTCACCGCTGACCACCCGGAAATGTGTGCTGGTGTTGAGCCAAAAGCTAAATGACCAAATGATGTCCATGGGAGCATGCACGGGAGGACTTTAACAAGAATTTAACAGGATTAACACTTAAAAACAATTATTTTTTTGCTCAGAAGTATACACATCGCACCACTGTATGTCACATCAGTCCAAATATATCTAATAAAGTGGAAAAACATGAATAAGTCATTTTGCCATATAGGTTGCATCTTTTATGCATCACTGCTGACAAACTGGAAATGTGCGCTGGTGTTTAGCCAAAAATTGACTGCCAAATGACGGTCATGGGAGCACGCATGTGAGGACTTTAACAAGAGTTTAACAAGATTAGCACTTAAAAACAATTATTTTTTTGCTCAAGAGTATACCAAATGTGTGTCTCAGTTGAACTTTTCCTTAATAAATGCACTTTAATGATCAAATCAGCTGCATTTCACTTGGTTGGTGCCGC
Source organism: Argolebias nigripinnis (assembly GCA_031763805.1). Lineage (NCBI taxonomy): Eukaryota > Metazoa > Chordata > Actinopteri > Cyprinodontiformes > Rivulidae > Argolebias > Argolebias nigripinnis. The sequence goes on along the minus strand of JARVJN010000813.1, from coordinate 26,996,862 downwards.
AAAATGCAGCTAATTTGGCAGTTGCTACAGGAGCTCCGGAGCGAGAAGAATATGGCTCTCTATGGCAAGCAAAGTGTCTCTTCAATAGCCACTTTTACCTATTAATGAGTCATTTGGCTTGCCATATTACTTGAACACCCTCTAGTGGCTGAAAATGGTAGTGTTCAATATTTTCCATATCAGAATGAATGAAATCGTCTGATCTCAGCCAAAAATTGGGTTATAAATATGGGGGAAAAAACAAACAAAACGTAAATGCATTGCTTTGCTGTATAGATCACAGAGCATGCTAATTTATGTAAAAAGGCGCGACTTAAACAATGAAAAGTACAGTGTATTCAAGATAGTCATTTTGGATATGATCTTTGTTTCAATATTTGATATTAAGTTCCTATAATTGTCTTCCCAGCAACAACAACAAAGTGATTTGGATTTGTGCTGAGACACAATCCACTGACGCTCATTGAGAACCAATGTTTGTCTCTTTTTAAGGCACTTCTCATGATATTTTGCCGTTTATAGCACAGCAAAAAGCAATAGTATGAAAAATGTACTTCCAGTTAATAATACAATAAACACACAATGAGCTGAAGTAGAACAAACATCAATTTGTTGTAATGGGATTAAATAAAAAGTCCATGTCCTGCTAAGATGTGCAAATGAAGTGTGTTTCAAGGTTCGAAGTACTGTATTTGGAAATAAAACAAAGTGTCATTTTGAGTTGCTTGCTGACAGGAATACTTCCAAGTCCTGACAAAACTACTCTGAAGCCACTGCTAGATAGCTGCTTGCAAACAGATCCACAATCAGTTTTCACCAGGAAGGTTTCAAACTCAGAGAGAAAATAATAAAGACGAAGAAATGACAGCCCAGATGTCACAGTGTCCACATCTGTCTACTGCAAGGCCATCTGATCCTTTGGGGAGTTACTCTCCCACAGTATCACATTTATCCAAGTAAACCAAACTATTTGTCAAAAGAGATGGACAAAATCAATGCGTCTGTAAAAACACAGTTTCACTTTGAGTTACACGAGTGTGAAGTTGTGCACTCTGAAAGGCCACTGTCCACAAGAGGATTGCACTGCGATCCCAACTGCAAATCAGCGGTGCAATTTATTTATTTCACTTTTCTTTTTGTCTTGTCTCGTTGAATTGTTCCTGTGGCCCCGAGAGCCCGGACTTCCACTCTCATAACAAATGCTGTCAACTATATTAGAGGTTGTATGTGACAATAAAATCAGCTAGTCAATTTTTAGTGATGGTACTCAAGTTATAACACAAAATATATCTGCAGAGCTTCTTTTGATTTCATCAAAGGGATTTAATCATTGAGTCTTAAGTTAAATTCAGAGTGAATCACTTTGGCTTGATATAAAGTTCAGTCTTGTTTAATAAATACAACATAGGGACAAGTGCTGCAAATTAGCTGTTGCTATTGCACTATGATGCAAACATGGGACTGCTGTTTTACTCAGTTTGTCTATGTCGATGTGTGTCTGTCCCTATCAAATAAATTAAATAAAAAAAAACATGGCATTTCTGTACCACAGAACAAGAAAATAGGAGTAAAAACATTTTGTTAACCAGAACGAAAGTGCATTTGAAATATGATTATTTCAAATTAAATTTGAATAAATCCTGTTTGAGTCCACACAGAAGAATGGTAAATGGTAAATGGAGCTTATTTATATAGCGCTTTCCAGCCCCCTACGAGGAGCCCCAAAGCACTTTACAATACCAACCATCCACCCATTCATACACACATTCATACAAGAAAGGCAAATAAAATGGATGGAATAAAACAGAAAGGAGTTAATAATAAACAGCAACAAATAGGAAAAAATAAAATAAAATAAATGCATGGATGAAACAATTCAATTCTGTTTATTTATATAGCACCAAGTCACAACAGAAGTTCTCTCAGGACACTGAACAGAAACTTTCATATGTATAAAAAAAAGGTTGACACCATTGATCTGAGGCACATACTGCTTTGAGTTTAACTCCATCGCAGAACTCTCATTGTGAGCAAGCATGAAGGCGACAGTGGAAAAAAAAAACCTCTCTCATGAGGAAGAAACCAGGTAGTAGTAGCCAGGTATTATCCTAAGTGGCCATCTGCTTCGACCGGCTGGGTTTGGTAGGAACAGATACCCAATGGCACATGTTAAGATATAAATATTATTAAAGGAAAACTATTCAATGTTAATAATTTATTGAAGGTAATTAGGTCAATTTGTCCTCCAGTATTCTAAGCCTATAGCAGCATAACAAGCAAACCCTAATTGTAGGATTTATCAAAAAGACCAGTCTTAAAGCTGGACAATGTGTCAGCCTCATGACAGAAACTGGAAGTTGATTCAACAAGAGAGGAGCCTGATAACTGGAAGATCTGCCTCCCATTCTGCTTTTGGAAACTCTAGAAACTGCAGGTAAGCATGCGGTCTCAGAGCGGAGTGCTCTGTTGAGAAAATATGGAACAATAAGATATTTGATAACTTTACCTAAAGGAAGCATATATAAGGTAAAGAGTATTGGTCCAAGCACTGAACCATGAGGAACTCCATGACTAGCGTTCTTGTAAGAAGAAGATTCATTATTTACATTTACAAATTGGAATCTATCAAATAAGAGATGAAAGACCAAATTTATTATTTTGTTTCTTCAACTACTCTCATTCGTTTGGCACATTAATTTTCTAACTCATTTAGGCAAATCCTTCTTTTTACACTAAAAACAAACAAAATAGAGCATTTCGGACATTTTCTTCCCTTTGTGATATTGATAGTACTGAAGTAGGGATACAGTAGTTCAAGTTCAATAAACTTTATTGTCATTGGCATTTTAAACTCTTCTTACACTTTTGCAATATTCTAAACAATGTTTCTAAATTCTAAATGCTCTAGAGCAGAGCATGTCAGGATCTCAGCTGTCTCTGCCACCTGCCAGTGCTCTCAGCCACGCCCACTTCTCCGCTGCAGAGCGGAGATCCTTACAGGCTGCATGAGGAATCTTCTCCTGCAGCTGTGGGCTGCACACAATTGCAGCATATGCTAAATCATTTTAACTAATCTATTTTAAATTAAAAAAACATGCAGATCATGTGACTCATCCATCAATCAGCCAGTTGTGTGTCATGTACAATCTTACTTTGAAAAACTGCGATAGAGCGAGTCCGCCAAATTTGAACTGCAAAGTAGCGAGGGACTACTGAGAGTGTTTGAACTGGAGTGTATGGCCATTTACTGGTTGAAAAAAAAGCAGCTAAAAAAAGGCAGCTCAATGTTAAAATGTCTCCAATTGGGTTGAAACTATCTGAGTTGATCTAACAAGGTTGATCCATTTCCTCTGGACAGGTTCTTCTTTGTCATTTTGTCTCACAAGACTTCTTCAGCCTGAGGAAGGCGCTGCTTGTAAGTCTGTTTGCTTGCAGCTCAGACTGAAGGAGTATTTTGGATAAAACATGAAACGTTTTGAACAAAAATAACCAATCCAGAGGACCTGACTCATCTGTGTTAGATTTACCTAACCAGGAATATTGAGCATGCATCAGGATAGTTTGTGTTGAGTTTGAATGTCCTGCCTGTGCATGAATAACTTCGGTGTTTTCAGTGTGGATGGGTATTTCTCACTTGAGCGGTGTGAGCAAGGTGTCTTGTTAGTGTATTGGCGCAGTGATGGACTGATGACCTGTACAGGGTGCACTTCGCCTTCAGCCCGTTGAGTGTTGTGGCATGCCTCAGCTGTTACAGAACAAAGCAGTTGCAGAAATAACTGAACAAGTGTGTTTTCAAATATATATCACATTAAACTGGCAAAATATTCTCTATAAAAGCATATCTGAAAAGATTTGCGAAGTCCCTGCCAGCTTTAAAAAATCAATAGTAATAATTCAAGCTGGTTCTCTTCTTTTACTATTTATTCAGACTTTTTCTGTCTCTCGATGGTTACCTGGAAATGAGCAGTGGGCTAAAACAAAGAAAGCCCATCTGTGCTTCCTGCTTTAGCAGAAATCAAGAGACAGGAAAGTGTCTGTGCTGTAAAAATGTCAAGGCAGAGTTCAAGTTTGGATTGTTTGTCTTTATGCATGTTTGCAGTGCTGAACTGATATATCTGTATTTATAATGGAAGGACATGAACTGTCACATGGCAGTGACTTTGAAAAAGTCCCTATATTCTAAAACTATACGTTTCAATAGTGTTGCGTATATTCTTTGCGTGCATGCGGTCACAGTCACCCAAAGAATCGGATACTGTGTAAACAGAGATAGTGCCTGAACACTGGTGAAGTTCCCACAGTAGACTCTTTATCTGCTGCCTTATCTTCAGTCCTCCTCTTATCCTCCCTCCTCAGCATCTTTCTGGGAAGATATTGAGCTTTTTGCTCATTTGGTTTCCAACAAATGCCGTCAGGAACATCTTGGGGACCAGCGCAATAAATAAAACCACAGTCTAGTTTGTTTGCAGTTAAATAAACATGTGCTTATGAGAGCAGACATTTGTCATTGTTTTGGGCTTAATGTTTTTTTATTATTAATATTATTATAATTTATAGAGACATAAACAATTTTTTTTATTGAAACAGAGAGGATGTCTACGTATGTAATGTTATTGCCAAATCACTCAAAAAGGCCTAAATATATTTGTTCATGAACAAAAAATCTTGCACAATGGTCACACAACATGACTTTTCACACGCTCACTCACACCTAGCGACAATTTTGTGTTACCAGTTAGCTTAAAATGCATGTTTTGGTGGCTCCAGGTCAGGCGTCTGCAACCTGTGGCTCTGGAGCCACATGTGGCTCTTGGGTTCCTCTGCAGTGGTTCTTTCAAGGTTTGACCAAAACGGACAAACCACTGCCAGCTTTAACAGTTTTGTGTAATTTAGTTTGCATTTTTTGTGTGAATACTAGTACTAATACAAGGAGTAAAACATACTTTAACTTTATGCTTTATTTTTTTTAAGTAAGATACTTAATTTTTCCACAATAATAAAAAAACTTGACTTGCATAGTTAATTGTTTAAATTTCCTTCCTTCCATCTATCCATCCATCATCTTTTACCCGCTTCTTCCTTTTTGGGGTCACGTGGGGTCACTAGTGCCCAAATTCAGCTATCACTGTGCGACAGGGCTTACTTTTAGCTGGATCCTCCTAGAACAGGATCTGGTAACACTCTTATTTTGACAGGGTGCGCTCCGGTAAATGCTTGGATCCGGTAATCCTTGGTCTCACTAGTAATAAAATTATGAACAAATTTGACAGACTTGAATGAATAAAACACATTGGATACGTAAACTAAAATATGTGACACCGTTGTTTAATTTAATTTTTTTTTAATTTACTGGTAAAAACTATAAAAGTAAATATTTATTTACAATAACCCTGCCTTTTTATTTGTCTTAAAATGTAAAAATATCAATAAATGTTTAAAATAAGTAGATATTTTTAGTTTTATGCCACTCCCACTGGCCTGAAAAGCCTCCTGCAACAAACTTAAAAGTGGTCCACAAGCCACCAGTAGATGATCATAGAAGGGGTAAGTTTTGTGGCTCTTTGGATCATAAAGGTTGCAGACCACTGCTCCAGGTGATCTGCAAACCGGTGACCTTCATGCTGTGAGATGACCCCTTCAATGACTACACCACCACCGTGTCAGTGACCATTTGTTAATGACGTTGCTGTTCAGCAAAAATATTTGTCACCCAAATCAGCTGGGTCACATTCTATCCCCTCTGCACCCTTCAGTAAATATGGTAATTATAAATGACACAAGGTTGCTCCATTGAAGATGTGATGCATTTTAAGTTACCGGTAACCATAAAGTGTCAATTTCCAAGTGAGTTCATGTTTTACTTCTTGTTTTTTTGTTTAGTTTGTTTCTGGGAACATGTGGTGACAACATGAACCATCTGGCTCTCTTTGTATTACCCTAAATTGCAAAAACCCTACAACAGTTTTTTTTTTCTTTAAAGAAGGATAAGATAAATTGCCTCCTGCTTTACTCCAAGAGTCGTTAATTATTGAAGAAACACAAATCCAATCCTGAACACGTCCCGGCAGCAGCAGCAGATTTGCTTATTTGTGAGTCACAACGGTATACTCATTTAAACTTTTAGTAGTGATTTTTTAAAAATATATACAATATATATTTTGATTATTTAGTGAATGTGTTCCACAATGTTAAAGCTATTGGATCCAAAATGTTTCAAGTGCAAATATACTTGAGGTTGTGGTTGAAAACCAATTCACGTGTGCATATATGTGTTGCTATTTCAGTATATTAGAAAATAAGGTACTAATCTAATTAGCTATACACATCTGAATGAAACTGGAAACGTATTTTTACCTACTTGAAAAAAAATTACCTTTGCACTCAGGATACATTTTCTGTGCAATAAACTACCTGATCACATTTGTTTGTTGTATTTCCATCTGCTGTCTGTGAGCGTTCACATCCTTTCCATCTGCCCACTCTTGAAAAGCACACTCGCCGGTTCAAATGCAAAGCAGACGAGTCAGCGGGGAGAGTGTAACCAAAATAAACATGACAGGTGTTACTGTACACAGCCAGCGGCTTCCTCTTTCTTCAATGTTTGTAGTAGGAGGAAGCCGAGACGAGGATGGGTGGGTTCTACACGCTACACTTCCTACTGATGCCCTCACTTGCATGCGTTCTGTGCAGATCCAGGAATGAGGCTCATTGTTGTTTTAGGTTTCGTCATCCTGCTTCCTGTCACGCTGCCTTTTCTCACAGGCAGCAGGTGTCACTTCATTATTAGAGGGCAGTTTGTTGCTGCACCGTTACCAATTCAATCACACCTTTCCACACTGTGTCTACATGTATTACCGTATTTTTCGGACTATAAGGCACACCGGATAGGCGCAATATAAATGAATGGGTCTGTTTTCATACATAAAGTGCATTAAGCGAAACAAAACAGATAATATAATATAATATAAAAACAGATAACATTCACAATAACTCTCAACATTGTTCAGTTGTACCACCTAATATCGTTTTGAAGTCAGTAAGCACAGCCAGAATTAAAACATAAAGTGCACTGGATTATAAGGCTAACTGTTGATTTTTGAAAAAAAAAAAAAAAAAGAATTTTTAGTGTGCATTATACTGTATTTTCCACCATAAACATTGCTCCGCCCTATAAGTCACGTCAGTCCAAATATGTCTAATAAAGTAGAAATCCATACATATGTTGCTTTGCCGTATACGTCACATCTATTACGTGTCACCGCTGATGCGTTACGTTTGTTACGCATCAGCGGTGACAACCCGGAAATGTGGGCTG
>JARVJN010000813.1:26831066-26843179 GCA_031763805.1 Argolebias nigripinnis | reverse complement strand
GTTCAGCTCAGACACATATTTGCTATAATTTTTATCAAACAAATAATTGTTTTTAAGTGTTAATCTTCTTAAAAGCTGTGCGCTCCTGTGGCAGACATTTGCAGCAGAGCTAAACACGGTCCACATTTGACGTAGGTGCGACCTATATTCAGGTGCGACCCGTATATGGATGTTTCCAATTTTTTGGCAATAATTGGACAATGCGACCTATATTCCGGTGCGGACCATATTCTAGAAAATACGGTATACAGGTTGTCTCAATGAGCCATGAGGACCCATCCCCCCACCCAAGCTGTATTGAGTAGCTAAGTGAGCGCCCGGGAGCAATGAGGCTAAATGTTTTGGTGGCATGAAGCTTGTTAGTCCATCAAAAAAAAAAAAAAAAAATCCATAAATTAGCCACAGACTTGTATAAGCCATGGTGTTCAAAGCGTGTGAAAAAAGTAGCAGCTTATAGTCCAGAAATTACGGTAGATTTTTCTACCAAATCCCAGTTTTCTCGACTATTTCATAGATGACCTGACCAGGTTAACCCTCGCTGAGCTGTAGCCGTGAGCTTGTGATTAATTAATAACAGGACTGAGCTGCGGTCGGTGCGGTTCGACTGCCTTTCAGGTTATTCACGCCGAAGGGGACGAGGTGTGGGTTGCTGTGTACACAACGTGGTTTCAGCTCGACAGCACAGGCTGAAGAGGAGTGCCTTGCAAACACACGCAGCAGTTTAAATAACTACAAGACCACGACGATGCCTGCTTTTTTTTAAAACCTGCATTTAAACAGGATTTAAGTCTTAACAAGAATATCTCTAGTCATAATGTAGGTGCTCATGTGTGGGTGTGACTCAAAGCAACAAAAAAGTAGATTAAGTATTAATGACAAATGGCCTGTTGGGGGTGGAGTGGCAGCCGATGGCTCTGGAGTGACCTTTTGCTGTCAACTAGGCGTGGAAGCTCTTTCAGTCAAGTGCAACATGTCAAATAATAGGAATTCAACGGAATGAATGGAGAATGATGACAACTCTCTAAACTGCCATGGCTGATATTATGTCAGGACCAATAAAAGAGGGAAACTTGGAATGGTTTCACAAGTTTCAAATCAAAAATGAGAAATGAGTGTTTGTCACTGAATCGTTTAATCTCAAAATAAACCAAGAAACAACAGTATCAAAAAGTCTGTTAATCCAAGATGCTGCCAAAGTCTTAACTGGAGTAAGTAGGAGAAATCATATCTCTCCAGTTTTAGCTTCTCTCCATTGGATCTGTCAAGTCCAGAACTTAATTCAACGTCTTACTTCTAACCTACAAAGCCCTCAACAACCTAGCTCCATCTTATATTTGAGATCTTGTTGTTACATATTTTCCTAACAGAGCGCTTCGCTCTCAGACTGCAGGTTTACTAGCAGTTCCTAGAGTTTCCAAAAGCAGAATGGGTGGAAGATCTTTCAGTTGTCAGTTCCTCTCTTGTGGAACCAACTTCCAGATTCTTGACCTGCCATTGTGTATCTGTTCCTACCAAACCCAGCCGGTCAAAGGAGATGGCCGCTCGTCCTGAGCCTGGTTCTACTAAAGGTTTCTTCCTCATGAGCAGGGGTCTGCTACCTTTACGATCAAAAGAGCAATTTCTGTCGCTTTGTTCACTAATTAAATGTGTCTAGAGCCACAACACCTGCTACAACAGGGATTCTCAACTGGTGCCCACAGACCACTTTAAGTTTGTTGGAGGGCACTTTTCTGGACAGTAAGGGTGATTTCATAAAACTAAAAATATCTAATGATTTTTTTTAACATTTATTGATATTTTTACACTCTAAGACCAAATAAAAGATAAGATTCTCTTAAAGAAGGAAAAATTAATATAGTTTTTGCTCAGTTTCTAAAAACTAAAACAATAAACTATGCATTCTTATGTGATTTTTTTTATATTGTAGAAAAAATTACATATCCTACTTTGAAGGAAAAAAAGCGTAAAGTGAAAGAGTATGTTTTACTCCTTGTAATGGTTCTAATATTCATCAGAACAAGCGTTCAATACAAAAACTATACTTCTAGTATTCATATATTTGCAAAATAAATTACAATAAAACTGCTTAAATGAGCCCTTTTAGTTGTTGTTATAACAACCAATAAAATTCAGTTTTATTTCAGTTTTGGCCCAAGCTTGAAAGAGCCACTGCAGAGGGACCAAACAGCCACATGTGGCTCCAGAGCCGCAGGTTGCAGACCCCTGCTCATAAGGGAGTTTTTTTCTGTCCACTGTCGCCTTCACGCTTGCTCAAGATGAGAGTTCTGTGATGGAGTTAAACTCAAAGCAGTCTGCTCCTCAGATAAAAAGTTTTATTTATGGATGTTTCTGTTCAGTGCCCTGAGATGACTTCCGTTGTGACTTAGCGCTTCATAAATAAACTGAACTGAATAGAATAGTTAGTTTCGGACTTTAGGTTTCACCCCCTGTAAACACCAATACTTGAACTTTGATGGTATTTTGGGGAGTGATGATGTACAGGAGACCTGTTTCACCGGCTTTTCAGACTTCAGGCCAACAGGTTTCTCTTGTCACTGTTTGCAAGAAAGCCACATAGTTTTGCACTAGAAAAATGAAGCTTACAAGATGGTCAAGAACAGAGCTTGTTTTAAAGAAGGAGTTGAACAGAAGCTTAATAATAGTCCCACGGAAGGCAATTAAGTTAACAGCGGCCATATATTCTCTGCTGAAGCAGCGGAAGTTCCTCTAAGTGGTAATCTGATCGGTCTCTGGAGTAATTCATTCTTTCTTTTGCTAAGCCACTCCTTCTCGTTTAGCCAAAACATGTTAGCTCCTGTCCAAGAGGAGTCACTCGGCAGAACAGTGCAGGTGAAATACTTACAGTAAACTGTGAGGTTGAAAGGGGGACTCTTCCCTTGTTCCACTGAGTTTTTAGCAGTGCAGAAGATGGGACCAGCCAGGTCTGACCTGAGGACACCTGTGATGGTCAACTTACTGGAACCTCCGTTCAGTGATGGTGGCATCTAAAAATAAAAGTTTAAAACAAGGAGCAATCCAATTAAAACACTATGCATAACACAGTTCTGAAAAATAAAATAAAATAAATAAAGGTCACAGTATCATTGCAGTGTTTTAAGACAGGAAAGTTCATGCTCAATAGTTCTCAATGCTCCATGCTCAATGCAGTGTTTTATCTTCCCTAACCAATAATATAAATTTACTTTGTGTTGGATCATTTAATTATCCTATCATGAACTCATAACAATGCAAGGTGGAGCAGTGGTTGAAAAACAAGCATCAAGATGTTACATGGCACTTCGTCTCACAAGGTCAGCTCACAGGCAGTAAAAGATGTGTCCTTTAGTAATCCATCATCAGACAGAGGCGAGGTCAAAACAACCTCTGCTTCACAGCTCACATCTCTTGAAGCCATAGGCCTGTCACAATAACAACTTTTGCTGGGCCATTAATTGTCTCAGAAATTATTGCGATAAACGATAATATCGTTTGAGATTTCGGCCTGTTAGCTTAGCTCGTAGCTTAGCTGCTCAGTTTTGCTGCTTTTAACGATCCAAAAAAATGCGATTTTGGACGGTTACAGTGGATTTTAAGGAGGCAAGGGAAAGGGAAGGGTCAGTGAAGCACAACGGAGATGAGCTTTTTGTCATAGTGTCTTCAGTAGAAAGAGAGAGACACGAACCAATATGTAGGAATACAGGTGACGGTCAGATTTACTGAACCGTACAGTACAACAGATGTAAGAAAAGCAGGTTTTATCCTGATACAAACTCATCATCAATTAGTCACGGGTTCTCTCTTTTTCAAGTTAAACAATGATTTGTGACCAGATGATGAGATGTAATGTGACAATAAAACGTTAAATATAATTGACCCAGCAGAACTGGAATCATTTATTAACAAATCATTAATTTAACATCATAATATGTACATTTTCATTGATCAGAGTTAAAATTTCCTATAAATTGACATCAAACAGATGAATTAATGTGTCCATAATTCATACTAGTCGACATATGTTTAAGGAACAACAGATCAAGTAAATAAGATGGTAGTTTACTTATTATCTGCAGGCACGTTTTAACTTAATGTTATTGGCAGAGATAGGTAAGAGAAAATCAGGTCGATAACTTTCATTTATTGTGTCATGTATTATTATGTTTATTATGTTTATTGCGACAGGCCTAGGAAGGCGTCAATTATCAGAAGGGAGAAGAACTTGTTTTACTCCTCTTTGAGTAGACGAAAAGACGCCTTACTTCACACACATGGTTCTATTTCAATTTGACATTAGTTAGTGAAACATCCATGACCTTTACATCCCCCATCAGTTTGATACTACATTTATAACCAGTACAGGCAAAAGAGAGCACATTACACCAATTTTGGCCTCCCTTCCCTGGCTCCCGGTTCACTTTGGAGTTCATTTCAAAATCCTTCTGTATGTTTTGAACAGTTCTGCCCTCTCTTATCCCGCTGATCTGCTGCAGCCATATGTCCCACAGCACTCACTGAGATCAGCAGACCAGATGCTTCTATTGGTTCCAGGAACCCGTCTGAAGCTCATGAGTGACAGGGCTTTCTCTGTTGCAGGTCCAAAACTGCGGACTGACTAACTACTACATGTCAGGCAGGCTCCCTCTCTCACTGTTTGTAAGTCTCGTTTATTCCCTGGACTGTTTTTAACCTGTCTGCATTCTACGATGTTAGCCTTTTAGTTAGTATATTTTTCTATTTGGATCTATGTATTTTATCCTGTGTCCTTTGCTTGTTTGTTTCTGCTGTACAGCACTTTGGTTGGCTTAAGTGCTTTAGGTTTAAAGTGCTATGGTATGGTGTAAGAACAGCTAGTGGTTACATTAAATTAAAGATTTACAGATGTAGCTGGGTGAGGCCGCTGGCTGCCCATCCTGAGTCTGGTACTTCAGGAAATTTCTTCCTGCTTGATTCCCCACACGTGCTCAGGATGGGGTTTGAATCGGACTTCTGAATCTGATTGTTTTGTACAGGTAGTCCTCAACTTACGACGGTCTCAAGATACGACGTATTGTGGTTACGACACGCATCTCCATAAAATAAATTTTAAAATTAAAATAAAATAAAAATAAATTTGAATTTTTTTTTTTTTGAAGCAGATTTACACAGTTTCCGGCTGTTTCCGGTTTTGCTAGCTGCGGTAGCTACAGCTGTGGACTGACTAACCACTACTCTCTAAAAAAGCTAAGTCTGGTCCTCTGGACATTCAAAAAACAAAACAAAACTTGATGGAGCAAGCTGGACACGCAGCAGCTGTGGAAAAGTAGCTGTTTCATGCACGGCGGTTTTACAACATAAACGAATGGAGAATACAGAGGAGGGACGGAGGAACTGGCTTCACCAGCATTCCAGAGTAGGAAATTAACTCTTTTTTTTTTCACTTCATTATGGCTCTCAAATGTATGTGTTTTTTTATACTTATGTAGGGTACTGTGTTAGGATAGGCTAAGTGCTTGGTAAAATATAGTACTGTACGTATAAGGTGCAGTTTGGACGTATGTTCTGAGTTACGTCGAAATTCAAGATACGACGGAACGTAGGAACGGAACGCCGTCGTAAGTCGAGGACTACCTGTATACAATTCTTCTAGTGAGTTCTGGGTCTTCCCCTGGGCCTCCTACCAGTGAGATGTGCTTGGAAAAGCTCTAAAGGGAGGTAGGTGTCCACTGTCCAGGAGGCATCCTATTCAGGTGAACCACCTCAATGGCTCCTTTCAATACGAAGGAGCAGCAGCTCAATTTCAAGCTCCCCCCGGGTCACGGAGCTCCTCACCCAATCTCTAAGACTGAGCCAGGTCGCCCTACAAACGAAGCTCAACTTGGACGTTTGTATCCAGGATCTCGTTCTTTCTGTCCTGATCCAAACCTCATGACCACAGGTGAGGGTTGGACTGTAGACAGACCAGTAAATCCAGTGTTTTGATTTTGACTCAGCTCTTTTTTCACCACAACTGACCGAAGCAATGCCCTCATTACTGAGGACGAGACTTCAATCCATCTCCCGTCCCATCCTACCATCACTCGTAAACAAGATGCCCAGACACTTGAACTTCTCCAAATGCATGTTCTCCATTTTTTAAAATGGGTTGACTTAAAAAATTAACTGATTATGTTCATCCAATGAGTAAAATAAAAGACAGGCAGAAGAAACACTAAATAAACGTGTTTAAATCTCAATGGTCACGCATAAGGAAAATAGGAAAATGAACATTAGCGATGCGTTTTGCAGCAGAACTTTAAGCTGCCTTTGGTTGTGTTCATCCACATTCTTCTCTAAAGCAACTCTTAGCTTTCTGTGATTGTAGCTTCACACTTTCTTCACTCTGAGCCTTTAGACGTGGTCAAAGCGTGCGATATCCTGTTATTTTTCTAACAAGGTTAAACTTCTACCTTTTTTGCATTCCGGCTGACTGAAATTGAATAGTTACCTGAGGCTGAAAAGCTTTCTCAGACTCTGACGCTCCTTTGTCACTTCTCGAGAGGACTTTCTGAGAATCAGGAGGCTCCACTCCTCATGTTGATAAGGACAAGGTTTTTCAGCTCTGTAGGGGAGCGAAGAGGGAAAAAACCCCTTCATCTTTGTGAAGTCCCTTCATCTTCATAAGGTTACTTGTCTCTTGCAGGTTTCAGTGACTTTTTCCTGTGCCCAAGATTAAAGCAGTGAAATCCCTTAATGATTATAGCTCTCAATCTTTTTGTGTGTGTGCGATTCAAGTAGAATTGAATCCAGTGCAGTTTGCTCACAGTGTGATCCTGGATTGCCTGGGAGGTGGAACAAATTTCATATGATTGCTTTTTATTGACTCTTTCTCAGCATTTAACAGAATCAAATCTCACATTTTAACGGACAGACTGAGCACACTCCACAACGCTGACTCTAAATTAAAATGTCGTTTGGCTGATTTTTAAACTGACAGGTTTCACTCAGCACTGTCACACTCTTATCTCCCACTGCGTCCCTGCAGGCGTTACAGTGTGATTTTTTAAATGTTTTATTCAAACTAACAATAAGTGACATTTACCAGCAGGAGTTGGACTACTTGCTTCCTTTTTATGTAGTTTGTTTTACACAATTTAATATCCAGCTCTAGTTTCTGAAGGTATTTACCACCAATAAAAGGCTTACTAAAGATCAATCAATATAACTTTATTGTCCATAATATTTCATGGAGATATATCTTTGACATCTGACTCATACATACAAAAATAAGTCAAAAATGCCATAAAACTTTTAAAAAGCTTTGTTAGCCTAATTAAAAAACAATTCTAAAATACCAATACTACAGAAGCATAGTGCTGCCACCTGGAGAAAATTTTTTTGGGGCTTATCACGTAATAACGTGATAGTATCACGTTATTACGTGATACGTATCACGTAATAACGTGATACGTATCACGTTATTACGTGATACGTATCACGTTATTACGTGATAGTATCACGTTATTACGTGATAGTATCACGTTATTACGTGATAATATCACGTTATTACGTGATACGTATCACGTTATTACGTGATACGTATCACGTTTTTTGCCATTTTGGGCTCGAAAAGAAGCACAAACAAGACGACAAAATTTAAAATATTACAAAAACAAGCAAATAAAAATAAATAAATAATAATAATCCACACATTCACAGGATGTAGTCCAGTGTTCTCAAAATCTGTGCAAATGTTTTGATGTACAGTTAGGATTTCTTCACATTTACCTTCCAAAGAGCCAAACTAATTATTATTTTCTCATAACTTTTCAAGCCTTTGAGACTGGACAACCAGATTTTCTTTTTTCTTTTAATGAAACACTTGTTTTTTTTCCCATGTGCATGTGTCTAAATTATGTTTTTTGTTTTCCTTAGGACAATTTGAATGTCTGTTAAGGGACAAGATCTTCTGTGTAAACGATCCCACAATCACTAGATTTAATCATACATTGTTACATATTGTAGTTTGTTGGCCAAACATTAGTACTAACATGCAAGTAAATCATGGCAACAAAGTGGCAAGAAACCTAAATAAATAGATATTTAGATAACTAAAATCCTATAACATCAATTAACCTTTACATTAAATGTCAAGAACAAACGTACTGAACAATAGTTGGCACCTTTTCATAGAAAATCACTCTTATGTTAAAAATATTATCCCTTGCTTTTTCTTGGTTCTAAAATCCACTTACATCCCAATATTCTGATAAGTCGTAGTGGCCTGATCGGCGGAGAGATGTGCCAGTGAATGCCACGTCTTTTCAGAATGGCATCCAGAATCCTAACGAAGACAAACACAGTTTTAATTTAGCGCCGCTTTACAGAACTTTAATTCTTTTGACTTGAGCAGCTCTGATGTGGCTGCACGTTTATCTTTGTGACAAATGATTGGGAATGCTCACTCTGCACAAAGGATCAGGGCATCAAACTTGTTCCAGTGGTTTGCCAGGAAACATCTCCCTCGCCTACAGCAACAATGGTGCAACACCTTGAACACCATCTCGGACGTAAAGTACAGCAAGATGAGTTTTTCAGACATCTGGAGGGTTAGGATAAAAAGTCTCAATCACAGATAAAGCCTAAAAACACCAACAATGATTTATTTTAATAAAAATGCATAATCAACCAATTAAAAAAGGTCACTAACTGTCATGAGGGTCGGCTCCTCACATGGCGTCGGCCACATCCTCATCACACCCTCGGCCATGATGACCACGAAGGTAACCAAGTCCATAAATTTAAAGACTGTTGAGGTTAAAACACGTTAAAAAATAATACACAGCACACCACACTTGTGATAATTATATGCCTTTAAAAAAATTCTCGATCTGCACTGACATATCATCAGGCTAGAGGTTTTAGAAATATTTGATCCTACTAGACCAGGGGTCTGCAACCTTTACGATCAAAAGAGCCATTTCTGTCGCTTTGTTCACTAAATTAAACGTGTCTGGAGCCACAATACCTGCTACAACTGGGATTGTCAACTAATGGTCCATGGACCACTTGAAGTTTGTTGGAGGGCGCTTTTCTGGACGGTTGGGGTCATTTTATAAAAGTAAAAATAATGATTTTTAACATTTATTTATATTTGTACACTCTAAGACAAAATAAAAGACAAGATTCTCTTAAAGATGGAAAAAATAATAGTTTTGGCCCAGTTTCTAAAAACTAAAACAATAAACTATTCATTCTTATGTGGGGTTTTTTTAAATTGTAGAAAAATTACATATCCTGCTTTGAAGAAATAAAGCGGTGAAAGAGTATGTTTTACTCCTTGTGTTGTTTCTAGTATTCATATATTTGCTAAATAAATTACATGAAAACTGCTAAAACGAACCCTTTTAGTTGTTGTTGTTGTTATAATAACCAATAAACTTCAGTTTTATTTCAGTTTTGGTCAAAGCTTGAAAGAGCTGCTGCAGAGGGACCAAAGAGCCACATGTGGCTGCAGAGCCGCAGGTTGCAGACCCCTGCACTAGCTAATTAAAAATAATTCATGTTTGCATTTTTTCAGATAACAATTTATATATTTTTTCATAACCTGCTTTTCTGGGAGCCCAAAGGCATCCTTTTCAAATTAACTCAGCTTTCGTGCACAAAACTTGAGCATTAATAATAAACATTATTGTGTTTTGTGTCTTTACATCTGTTCAGACTGATCAAACTGTGTATGAGCACACAAAAGTGAAATCTAAGTGAAGCTGTGCTGTACACCTACACAGCTGACACTGCAGCTGTGTCCAGCATAATTATTGAGGCCAAATCAGTAAAGCTCAGAAACAGCTGATACATTGTGCATAGTGCTAAGAATGTGTTTCTGTGGAAAAAGAATACGATAGTTAATTCACTAAAAAGTGAAGTCTTCAGTATTCTCTTTACACAGTGACTGTAAGCTTAGAGGAATAAAGTTCTTGTTTTCAATAACACAGGGGGTCTCTTCTGTCCCTCAGACTCTGAATAATCTGTATACAGTAATCAGAATACTCTGCATTCAGCTATAATGATATGCCTGTTTTTGTTATGTTATCCCAGGCTGTGATGCACAATTTAATTACTGCTTTCTGCTCTGTGGGACAGTCACATCTCTTATGTAGGCGAACATTGCACACAGTGGGGCTCCTCCACATAAGGAATCACACAAAGATGATCTTATATAATGCTTTCTGCAGTTCACGCTGAAGAAATGAGCCCTCAAAATATTGTAACATCAAACATAGAAAGTCAAATGTACTTAAAGCAAAGGAAAATATGTTTTGCCTCTGGGTTGAAGTAATTTTTGAAGTTCATCTTTTGCCGTGTTTAATAATTGAGTGGTTTTGAACTAAGTGTACACTGAGTGAGTCTTTGTTTAAATACTTGATGTACTTCATGACTTTCTGTAGTTAAACTCAGCCTACTGTTGATGTGATTCCTCTGTGTGCTGATATACATAACTACCACATTTGTACCCCAAACTGTTTATCTTTGGTTCTGACTGACATGTCACTGTTTAGTCCTAATTAGAACTTGTTAAAGTAGAAGACGTTTGTCTTTATTTGGTCCAGCAGTTGTAGTTACATACAATTTTCTATTGGACAAAAGCAATTTGTGTATTAGTAAATGCAGTTAGACCACCTTCCTGTTTGTTGTTGGCTTTCTCCAACATGACTTTGACGTGTTGTGTCCTGGACTCCATAATACTACCTATATAGGTGTGTCAGGCTCCAAGAAATTAACAAAAAATCCTTTAAGCTCTTTGAGTCTTTAAGTCACTGATCAGACTTGTTCCAACACCCAAACAGTGTACAATGAGAGGAAATCAGAGTATTACTGTATTAAGGTATTCTGTGCCTAAAGACAAGGTTTTAGTTGTCATGAAATGGTATCCTTTTATCATAGCTACATCATAACGCTAATCCACACTGAATACATAACTTGCTCTGATGTTTGGATTACATTTGTGTTAATCATGGTCACCCTTTAAATAATTCTTTAAATGAGAACATTACTTGTGTTCAGTAAGAAGTAATGAGATTCAGTGAACAAGCCATAAATTGAAACCTTTTGAGCTTAAACCGTGACCTGTTTCCAAATCACAAAAGAAAAAGTTAAATCGTCATCTGGACAGATACGAAACGTTTTACCTTTTATTCGAAAGATTTCATCAGTCGGAGGTCTGCCAACAGGATCTGTCATATAAATATTGCCTTATTGATGTGCTTCACACCAGTCTGTGGAGTTCCCAGAAACTGATTTTACTAGGGGTGCTGATTGCAGTTTTCTGGCCGATCACCGATTTCTAAAAAGTCTGACCTGCCTATTTCGATTTTGGCCGATACTGATTTTGTTTTATAAGCAACACTGTCAGGTGTTATAAGGTCACAACGCACCTTCAATTTTCCAATCTTATTTTACTGAAAAACGTACCCTTGAACAATATCCTAGAAACAATAGAAACGTGTTTTAACTGGCCACGAGGTAGTGCTCTGAAATATAAATGAAGTTCAGAAAATTGTTGTTAAAACAAAACAAAACAAAAAATCGGTAAAATCGGTTTCTCAAGCAAGTGTCGGACGATTTCTGATTTCCCAAAAGTAAGGAAATCGAGGCTGATAAATCAGACAACCGATTTATCGGTGCACCCTAGACTTTACACATGCAAAAAGGGACCATCTGTCTAAAACATTTGATCATCAGTGCATAACAATCAAATGTTATAGTTAAAATGACCACTTACTACTCACTGAACCAGACTGAGGACAACCTGGCCAAAATGGTTCTAAAACAGGTTCGTAAGCTCAATCATCCAGGTAGATAAATCACAAAAAAAGCTAAATCATGTCATCTGAACAGATTCTTTTAGGAATAAATGTTTTGTTTTGGAATTCCACAGCAGACTGGTTTGAAGCACGTCGATAAGGTGCTATTTAATATGACAGACCTTGGTGGCAGGCCTCAGACTGATGAAGTCATTCAGATAAAAGACAAAACGTTTCTTCCAAAAAGAAATTTCCAGTAGGGATGCGCGATATAAATGGTACACGGTAGAAACAATAGACATTTAGCCTACGATAGAGATCTGTCTTCTACCGGCTAACCGCAGTAATGCTGTC
>JARVJN010000813.1:26692982-26708273 GCA_031763805.1 Argolebias nigripinnis | reverse complement strand
AGTAAAGTTTTTAACCAAATTCACTTTCTTTTATTGAAAATAGATTATTTATTTTTTAAACTAAAGTTCCCTATTTTATCCATACCCGTCCGGCTACACTGGGAGTGGTTCATCCAATTCAATTCAGTTTATTTATAGAGCACCAAGTCACAACAGAAGTCATCTCAGGGCAATGATCTACAGCTTACCACAAAGTTCCAGTCTGTGTTGATGCGGTCTGCCAAACCCGTGATGAGGAGGATGAGGTAGGAAGAAGAGAGGACGAAGGATATGACAGACACAAACATCACCCAGCCCTGCAGCAGAGGCACAGGCACGTTGGAGGAGGCCACCAGGATCCATACCAGACCACCAAATAACTGGAAAAAATAAATCAAAACAGGCGTGAATCAACTATCCAAAGCAGTGCTCTTACTAGAATATATCAAATCTACTAAAGTTATTGAGCTCACAAAAAGCCTAAAACAGGAAACATCTATTTAAACAATAAACAATCTGAGCAATTTAACAATTTCTTTGCTGAACTATAACATTTACTACAAATTTTTGTTATACCCTGGAGGAAGTGACAAGCATTCAAAAAACACTGGGAATAAAAAATACTTATAGACTCTGCAAAAGCCTTGACTCATCCCTAAATTATTTATTTCTTTTATAGTCTGAAAGAAATCTAACCTTCTTGTAATCTTTAATATGAGGTTTTTAAAAGGCATTTCAAATATTTGTTTTGGGTTTTTAGCTGCTCTTAAAATTCCCGATAAATAAATAAAAATTAATTCCCCTCCCCCCACCAGTTCTCTCAAATCTGAATCGTCAAAAGTCATTCGGAGTAGGGATGCACGATATAGGATTTTTTTTACCGATATCCGATATGCCGATATGTTAAAGCTTAGGCCGATAACCAATACCGAATACCGATATTTTATATACAAGTACTTTCCTTTGTCAGAATATAGCTCTCTTATTTAATAATAATAACAATAACTAGAAAGTTCCTGGAGAAACTTTGATGGGGACTGCCTATTTATATTAATAAATTATTAATAATAATAAATATTAATATTAATGATTATAAATATTATTAATCAATAAAAAATATTAATATGATTAATTATTAATACATTGTCAATTTGTTAATTGTTATTGAATATTAATGATTAATAATCAAAATTAATAATGTAAAAATAATATTACTATCAAATATTAACGTAAAATAATAATTTTAAATACTTATTAATATGAACATAGATAATTATTAACATTAATAATTATTGTTATTATTATTATTATTACTAATTAATAACAAATAATAATAATAGGTAATAATAGGTGCCTTCCTTGCTTGTTGAACCAAAATGGCTCCATACGTTACTGGGTGTCTGTGAAGAGTTTTCTCCTATTCATTTCCTATGGGAAATTTGGCATCTTTGTTTACAAAATATGTTGCCATGGTAATGGTGAATGCCAATAAAAGTAATCGCACACTTCCCGGAGCCGGTCCGGTCGTTTTGATATAACTTTTGTGGGGGTCCACGTTGCGGTTTGGGCCGCATCAAAGTTGAAAAAGATACGCTTTTCAGGTGTAGAATAATAAGTGGGCAGTCACCAACTAGTTCCTGGAGTTGGTGAAATATTGCGTCTTTGTTCACAAATTACCTCGTTATGGTAACTTGAAATGCCAATAAAAGTAATAGCACACATCACGGGGCCGAGCCAGCCGTTTTGATATACTTTAGTGGAGGTAGACATTGTAGTTCGGGCCGCATTAACGGAGATAGAAATGTAGACACACTTCCGAGGTGTAGAATAATAGGTGCCTGCCATACATTTGCATGGCAGTCCCCAACTATTCATTAGCAACAATTAATTTTAAGAAATGAGGTAAATTTGTCCTCCAGTAGTTTAAGTCTATAGCAGCATAAGAAGCCAACCCTAACTATAGGATTTATGAAAAAGGAAAGTCTTAAGTCCAGTCTTAAACTGGACAATGTGTCAGCCTCATGGACAGAAACTCTCTAGGAACCACAAGTAAACCTGCCGTCTGAGAGCAAAGTGCTCTGTTAGGAAAGTATGGAACATTGAAATCTGTAATATAAGATGGAGCTAGGTTGTTGAGGTTAGAAGATAAGTTCATTCATTCAACCTTTATTTCTACAGGTTGGTCTCATTGAGCCTCGAGGACTCATTTACAAGAGAAACCTGATTTTAACTGAGTAATGACAACAGACAATCATAAAAAAAACATATAAATTGAGAAAAACAACTGAAAGAAAATGGTATTTAAAAAAAACAGCTAGGTTGTAAAGTGACGTAGAATACTGTAGAATATTTTACCTGTTGAAGATGGTGTCTTTTAATTCTGGACTAAATGCAGCTAAACCTAAAGCGGGTTCCTGCCGTCAGAAAAACTACTTCATGAACTTTTACATTATCACTGATTTTTACATTACTTGTTTATTTACATATATTTTATAAGTGTTCTTGAGTGCAAATGGTAGCAAAGGCAGCAAGCTGCAGCATTTCTGGTGCAGCATGGGGCACTTCAGCTAGAATATATTTCTGGAGGGAAATTACAAAAAAAAAAATTTGAATTGCCCATTATTAACTCATCGGTACCGTACAAGCAGATCCATATCCAAAGCTTATCACTGCCGTCTTCAGATGCACTCATTAAAACTTTTACATTGTCATTAATTTGTTTAATCTCATGTTTGTTTTTGCCATAAATTTTATGAAATTGTTTTCAAAATGGATCCAGACTACACCAGACGTGCTACACTTAACTTCTGACGCCAATATTTGTACTTTGTGGGACAGTAAGAGCTTCTTCAAACTGAGTGTTCTAAAGATGTTCTAAAGATCTATCTACAACAGGAATGATGTTGTTTATAATAATATATAATATAATGATATCATTCACAGAATCAACTTCATAATGAATGAAGTGTCCCTTTAAAACAGAAAATATTAAATCAATATAAAAAGTGTGCATTTCTGGTGCTAGTCTTTTGTAAAATGGTGAAACAAAGACTGAAGCAGAAAGTAATTTCATGTTGTTTCTAGGCTGGTAAACTGGACCCCCACCTGGTTCTGGACCAGCTGAGGTGTAACGGCGTTCTGGAGGGGATCCGAATCTGCAGACAGGGATTTCCCAACCGCATCGTCTTCCAGGAGTTCAGACAGAGGTGATGGTGATGATTACGGTTTGCACGTTATTGTTTATAATCTTGAAGAAGATTAACAAAAATGACTCTTTGTTTTTCAGATATGAAATCCTGACTCCCAACTCCATCCCCAAAGCTTTCATGGATGGGAAGCAAGCCTGTGTGCTCATGGTGAGCATGTTCTCTAACTCCAGTTAGATTTTTTTAATTTAACTTCCTGCCTCCTCTTCAGGCTGACTGAGCATCTATTTGTTCTCTTTCCTGTCAGATCAAAGCCCTGGAGCTGGATACCAACCTGTACCGCATCGGTCAGAGCAAAGTTTTCTTCAGAGCAGGAGTCCTGGCTCACCTGGAGGAGGAGAGAGACATGAAGATCACAGACATCATCATCAGCTTCCAGGCCTGGTGCAGAGGCTACGTGGCTCGCAAGTAAGAAGAGCTGACGTGGCTCTGCAAACCGTTTCCTCTAGCTCTGTTCTGACGAGTCATTCATGTGCACCCTATTTTTCGCCCTATAAGTCGTGGTTTTTTGCATAATTTGCATGGCCTGCAACTTACTGGCCCAAGCTACATGGATTTTTTTATAACTAGCTTTTGTCTGAGATTTGACCGTTTTCATTAATTCTGACAGAAAATATTGAACACTTCCATTTTCAGCCGCTAGATGGCACTTGAGTTGTATGGCATGCCGTTGTATGATATAATTCATAAATGTGGCTATTAATGACACAATCAGCTTGCCATAAACTACCACCTTCATCCCGCTCGCTTGGAGCAACCAAATCAGCTTCATTTTGCTGCGCCACCCCGGAGAAATGCAGCTGATTTGACCATTGGAGTGCATTTATTAAGTAAAAGTTCAACTGAGACACACCTTTGCTATGAAGTCGAGCAAACAAATAATTGTTTTAGGTGCTTATCTTGTAAAATGTCTATGAAATGTTATCCCTTCTAGGGCTGGGCGATATCTCAATATTTTTTTAAATATCGAGATTTTTTTTTTGTTTTGTTTTTTAAGTTGAGACTATCTCGATATAAATGATACAGTTTATATAGAAAAAGTTAGTTCAGAGCTAATTTAGCCGTGCTGTGTGCCTTTAAAGCAGGGGTCCCCAAACTTTTTCCTGTGAGGGCCACATAACTTTTCCCTTCTCTGGTGGGGGTCAGTTTGTAACAGGAAAAAGTGTGACAATTGCAGGAGTGCCTAAATATAAAAATGTATTGTTTTCCAGAAAGCACAATCAAATAACCCTCTCTGGGTTCTTCACAGAACAAAAGTCAGGAGATAAATAATAACACTATTAATAAAATAAATAATAACACTATTAATAAAATAAATAATAACCAAATAACCCTCTCTGGGTTCTTCACAGAACAAAAGTGCATTTAACATAAACTTTCTGTTGTGCTGTGCACAATCTTAACAGGTCCAAGTTCAGCTTAGTTGTCAGAGCAGAATCTCTTACTTAAATGGCTCATATGAGCAGGCTCTCAAAGTTTGATGGATGGTTATACTGCTTTCTTGTAATAAGTCTAACAACTCTTTTCTGTAAAATAAAAATAGGCATTGTAATTGATTTACACGCTTTTCCCCAAATGCTGACACAATAAATTAAATGTGGAACAATAGTTCAAAATAGTTCATAACTAAGGAACATTTTATTGCAAAAGTCCAACTTTATTATCAAATACAAATACACATATGAAAAAAAATCTAAATGCTCTCTAGTATTGTTCTGGGGGCCGGACCAAATGTGGAGGTGGGCCGGATCCGGCCCGCGGGCCTTAGTTTGGGGACCACTGCTATAAACTAATAAGGATAGAGAAGTCCCTCGATACTTCGCGGTTCGACTTTTGTGGACTTGCTCTTCCACGTTTTCTTTTAAGTAAGATTGTACATGGCACACAATTGTCAACTTTAATATTACTCACGTGATTGGGACTGTACAGTAAAAAGTTAAGAAAAATAAATACTTTAGACAGGTGCTGCCATTTTGTAGTTTTCTCTCAATATGTCTACACTGCATTGCCACTCAAAATGACTACATTTCCCAGAAGCCCCATTGCCTTCTGCTAAAATGGATGGAAAGCTTGGATCCAATCCAAATAGTTTGGTCATTAGTCATGGTGACTTTGGCGTCCAGTGGATGCAGAGATCCGCACAGAACCAACCGTGAACTGGACCAGAACTGGACCTCCAGACTCATCGGTGAATTTGAGTGCTGCCCGCTGGCCCACGAGGCCTACCGAGCGGGGAGGCACCACCCGGAGAACAGGTGTTCTCTCCGGAGCCCATCGGGACTTTTTAAAATCCAGATTTCTCTGGATTATTTGGACTCTTCTCAGGGCCATTGTGTGTTTTTGTGCTGGCTCTCCGAAGGTCCAGTTCTCTCCAAGCATCTGGTGCTCAACGGCTGCGGAGAGCCGAGCAGAATCAGACCAGAAGGCTGACCAAGGCTGGTGAGTTCTAATATAAAATGTTGCAGTAGCTACTGTACAGTACATAGCGTATTTTTTGGAGTATAAGGCACATTAAGAAAAGGCAAAACAGTCAGATCAGTCAAATGTTCGAGTCAAAAGGAGTCAGAGAGATTTATTTGTCATTAGCATCTCATGTGGTACATGTGGTGGAACGAGATGATGTACGCAGGGTCCCAGTTACATTATTCAACTCCTTCACAACAACTCTCAACATTGTTCAGTTGCACCACATACAATTGGTTTGACGTCAGTAAGCACAACCAGAATGAATACATAAGGTTCACCTGATTATAAGGCTCACTGTTGATTTTTGAGAAGATTCAAGAATTTTTACTGCGCCTTACAGTCTGAAAAATATGGTATGCGTATGTTGTTAAAATTATGTAAGTGTAAGAGTTTAGAACGTTCCAAGAGTGTGGGAAGTGTTTCTAAAGCCTTAAAATATATTTAAATACTAAAATAAATGTTAATGTCCCTACTTCGTGGATTTACACTTATTGCCGGGGTGTCTGGAACGTAACCCCTGCAGTAAACGAGGGACTACTGTACTTTTAAGTTAACAGTGAAGAAGATTCACCAAACTCATTTAAAAAAGCTTCAACTAAATTTAAAGAAAACAAAGAACTTGAAGGAGTCTAATTAGTTGACGGTTTAATAGGATGAAGTTTCATCCCTTGATGCAGGTCGGTGTTATTTTAACAAAGATATATTTGAACACCCAGTTTTCATGCTACGCTTTATTTATTTTCACTTATCTTTCATTTTATTTACATTAAATAAAAGGGATAAATAGAAACACATGTTATGGATAAGCAAAGCCCCTGAAGTATGTGCCAACCTTTCTGTTGGTTCATTCATCACTAAGATTTAATTTGACTTCTTTTTGCTTTGATTGACTTAATCTTTACATGTCCTAATAACATAAGACAATTATAACTTGAGCTTTGTAAAAAAAAGCTAAACCACCATTACCTCAGGTTCTCCTACCTGGGAGAGGTTGAGGTCAGGGTCTCCCAGCTGCAGACCCTGGTGTCTGGGGGTGTGCAGATGGGGCTCAGCGCGCCCGTTGGGGATTAAGGAGCTGTACATTTTGGGCGTTGATACATCCAGCTTTTCATCCTGGAGGAAAAACAGACAGAGGTGATATTTAATGGCTCCAAACAGAGTAATGAGGGACTTACATGAACATACTTTTCAGCAAAAAGGTCAAAGGTCAGCAGCAGCTCAGTGACCATTTTATTTAAATTTTTTTGCTGAAGGAGATTTGAAAAAAGGATGGACTTATAATGAAACAGTTAGTTGTAATGACTGAATAAAACACCAAGGTGAAGCTTATTATGCGTTCCCTCAGGGTGAAGGGGAGGAAGAAGATGAATATTAAAAGCTACTGCTTCTCGAAACTCCGGCAGTTACGTTGCATCGCCTCGGATGTTTCTTGGACGCTGCAGAAATCTTCTGCAAATGTGTGAAAAACGTGTTTTTTCGTTTAAAGTCGACTGCACTCGACAGGCATCATCTAAATGTTCAAAGTGATGATGTGCTTTTGAATTTATTTAATATTTTTTAGAAGTTTAATCGTTTTTAGTTTGAGCTTTTTACCCACTAAGAGAAAGGCTAAATGCTAAAATCACAAGGTTATGAATAAAACATTGCGACTTAATGTTAATTTGCATAAATTCCAATAACCAACACGAACCTTTTCATAAAGAGGTCTTGGTTGAAAAAGTTTGAATATATTTTCTGTGTTTGAATTTAATCATACAACACAAATACAGTTCATTTTTGTGATAAATGTTTTTAGCTGAGCAGCTCTTTAAAGAGCACATTTTAGTATTTTTGCACGTGATCCATATGCACCGTCCACCGACCTTCGGCTGTCCCTCCAGCAGCCCGTTCAGCTTGGCGAGGGATCGCAGCGACAGCGCGTGAGGCAGCGACGCTTCGGGATCTTTCCCCAACCTCTTTGCCCGGTGGTCGGCACGGCGGCTGCAGTAACACGACACCAGGAAGCCAGACAAGATGGCCCCCAGAAGAAATGCCACCAGCACACAGGCAATCAGCAAAGTGTAGTGGACGTTAGCGGCGGTACGCTGGTCTGGTTCAGGGAGATGGCGAATGCCTGGAAAACAGGAGAGGAAATTGAAAGAGCTTTTTCTTCTTAAGTTTTTAGGGTGTCCAGTTCTGGTCATCAAGGGCCACCATCCTGCATGTTTTACTTGTTTACCTGCTCCAGTACCTGACGCAGTGGCTGAATTACCTTTTCATGCCCTGCAGAAGCCTGTTAATCATCCATTCATTCAAATTAGGCGTGTTGGAGCAGAGAAACATCTAAAAGATGCAGGATAGTGGCCCTCAAGGACCAGGACTGGACAATCATGTTGTAGGCAAATGTGCATTTTATTCATAGACCTTCACCAGTACCGGTACTTGGCCTGATTAAAAACACTGAAGCCATACCTTGAATTTTTTTTCCATTAAATATTAAGCATATTAATTTCAGAAGTAGTCTTCTGCATTGTTTAATACTTCATTAGAACACTACAGTTTTCCTTGCCGTTATCCAAGAGGGCGCCTCACCCTGTTAAAAGAACAGACCCCCCCCCCCCCCCCCCCAAAAAAAAAGTTCCACTAATGGTCGGAGATTGCCAAACTTTCACTTTGCATTAAAAATGTAGCGCTCTGCTATGTTGAAGTTCTACAAGTTTATTGTCATCACATGTGGTACATGAGGTGGAATGAAATTATGTGCACAGGGGCCCAGTTACACCCAAAATAGCAAAATATAAAGTATAAAAAAAGAAGCAGTAAATGAGGATCTAAGATAGAAACTAAGAAATAAGCTAAACAAATGCCAAATGGTATGCTGAAAGATCTCAGATACATGCTAAACACTAAACACACAGTGTAACAACAGCAGCCCGAACATGAGTCTGTGGTGAGCAGATACAGTAGGTATGAGATAATCAGTAAATATGAGATACCGGTAATCAGCAGCACAGATCAGTCACATGACACCTAATTAAAATGGCATTACAGTGTTTTTTTCTTTTCTTACAGTTACAGTTTCTTTACAGTGCTCGTTACATGGTGTTTCCTAGCGTTCAGAGTTAGACAGGATCTATTTCTGAAAAAGAAACCCAGTTTTACTTTCAGCTTCTTTACTGAGTTTTCGACTTGATGCTTAAAAGAAAGATGTGAATTGACCACGATACCCAAATATTTGTAAGAATGGACAAACTCAATGGGAACACCATTTGAGGATAACACAGAAGGAAGGACTGCTGGAACTGACCTCCTGTTTGAAAACAACACCCCTTTGGTATTGTCAGCATTTAGCACCAGTTTGAGGTGGAACAAATCTCACTGGATGATGTCGAATGCAGACTGTAAAAGCTAGAAACTCTTAGCAGCTGTTTTAGCTCGACAATAAACAACTGTGTCATCAGCATACAGTAGAAATGTAAGGATGCATCAAGAATGATCTGACCTACATTACTTATATAGATTGTGAAGAGGGTGAGTCCCAAGACTGAACCTTGTGGTACACCATTGTTAACAGTTAACTATGTTGGGGAAAACACTGCACTCAGTATATTTAAATACTAATATAACTAATTAGATGATGATAATGGAAAAAAGGTAATGTGATAAAAGTACAATGATAAATGTGCACATGTTCCTGTCTGAACCACATGTGGTCAGTTCGCTCTATCATAAACCCATAAAACATTGTTTAATGCAGGAATTGCTAAATAAACTAAACCTCTAATTCAAGCTCAGACAAGAAGAAAATGGTTCAATTTAATTATTTAGACCCAAAAATTAGGATCACATTTTTCTTACTGATCTCCAGATGTCACCTTCAAGCATGATGGAACAAAAAAAAAAGTGTTTTCTTCAATATAAACCAACATTTTTATAGGCAGCATACACCACATTTTTTGCCATACAAGTCGCACCTTTTTTGCATAAATTTGCAAGCTCTGCAACTTATACACCAAAGCGACTAATATACGTTTTTTTCTTCTCCCTTATACAAATTTTTTCATTGTGCATTATTATAACACAACTCGGTCTTTAAGATTATAAACTTTAAAAAAGTTGTTTCCTTGAGTCAAAGTCCCATCAGGCCTTTTTCTTCCATGCATAATCACATTGATGTGGTGCATGTACACAATGTGAAATCAGATCAGCAGGAGTTTTTTGTCTGGATGGGTAAATATTTTGCTGACAGCAAGTTGACAATGCAGTTGAAGAGGAGAGGAAAACTAATGGATGAGAGTTTAAACTAAGGTGAACAGGAGAAAGACGAGAGAGTGAAAGACAGGAAGTAGGATGAGGCTTAATGAGGCGCTTTACAGGTGAGAAATCCTCATGACAGACGAGAGGAGAAGACAAGGAGGACATAAAGGTGAGATCTGACATCTGGAGAGGAGAAAAGAAAAGGAAGTGATGAGATGATTTTAAAGGAGAGAGATGACGAGGCTGACAAAAGGATGAAGGTACGATGGGAGAAGGAAAGGAGGATGTGGAGGAACAGAGATGAAAGAGGTTTTGCTCGGCAGCGTTCACCTCATCAGGTTCAGGTACACCATCAAAGCCTCACAGATACAATGACTCATCAGTCTGTCCAGCAGCAGTGACGCATGAACCCCCCACGCTGCGTTCAGGGGAGGAGGAGAGGGAGCCGCTCTCCACTAATCAATACTTTGATGCACAGATTTGAACAGTTACCTCATCTGGACTAAACACAAGGATACATTCATAGTTTGACAAAGATGTGACTGTTGTTGCTTTTTCCAAAACTACAAAAAAACAGTTTAATGTGTAAACTATCTAATTATTTTTATAATGAGGAGACCCAGAACCAACTGCTTTGATTTTTTTTTTTTTTTTCTGATCATCAGGACAAATTAAGTGTTTAATTATTCTGGCTTCCAAATCGGGGGGAAAAATAATAAAAAATGAAAGCTTCAATTTTTGTGCATTTGAACCCAGATAACAAGACCTGCAGATGTGCAATTAGTTTTTTGTTAAAGTATGACAAAAATAAAATAAAATGAAGATTTCAAGATAAATCCTGCAGCCTTTTGACTTCCATATTTAGTGCTGAGTGTTTAATTTATATAGTTCTATCACTGGATGTCTTATGAGTAATGTTTCAGTTTTACAACATAAATATGTTCCATTTATATCCATCCATTATCTTTACCCACTTTTTTCCATTTTCAGGTTGCAGGGGTCAATGGTGCCCATATCCAGCCATCACTGTGTGAGAGTGGGGGGGGACGACACCCTGGGCAGGTCTCCAGTCCATCACAGGGACACACAGAGACAAACAAGACAACCATTCACTCTCACTCACACCTAGAGACAATTTAGAGTCACCGATCAGTCTAACATGCATGTTTTTGGTCTGTGGGAGGAAACTGGAGTATCTGGAGAAAACCCATGCATGCACATGAGAACATGCAAACTCTGCCCAGATAGGCCCCCGGCTGGGATTCGATCCGACAACCTTCTCACTGAAGCAGAAGCTCTACCAACTGAGCCACCGTGTCACCCTTGTTCATTTATATTAATTTCTGAAATCTTTTATTTTCACGATCTTACGTATAGCTCTTTGTTTTCATATTTATTTATTTTGGACAGATGTTGCTTTTACATCTGTCTCTTTTAGTAGAGCTTCACCAGCCTGTGGAAGCTGCAACATTATCTGCACATTTTTCAATAATTAAGCATGTTTTATTTTACGTACTTAGAATATTCATGTTTTTTATGCCTTATAGGCATAGTTTAAATCTTTCCTCTCCAATAGGCTGGAACATGTTAGTCTTGGCAATGCCAATTCCCAGACTGTCTGTGTCTCCTGTGGTGTCCCTCAAGGGTCAGTTCTAGGGCCCCTGCTATTTTCCCTTTACATGCTGCCTTTAGGACAAATTATTACCTGTAATCAGTACAACATTTATTTTCACTGTTATACTGACGATACACAGCTTTACATCAGGACTGGAGCATCATCATCATCACTATTGTCATCTTCATCTTCACTCACTGCCCTAACTACCTGCCTGGAGGAAATAAGGGCATGGATGAATCAGAACATTCTTCAACTAAACTGCTCCAAAACTGAGGCCATACTGATTGGCACCCCTCACGCATATTGTAGCACTTTGAGATTTTTGTTAATGAAAAGTGCGTTACAAATTAAACTCATTATTATTATTATAGTTTATTTAAAAACAATATGAACCATTTGTATAGTAGTTTTTTCAGGCTGCATACGGATTTAAAAGCATCTCTACATGTAGTGGCTTTAGATGTGTAAAAGCCAAAAATGTCTTGTGGTCATAAAATAAGTAAAAAGTCAGACTCTAGCATATGAAAGTGGCTCTTCCTGCATTTCATCTGGTTTGAAAAATCACATCAGCTTTTGATGGATGGCTGCGTCAGCCATCGCTGAGTCACCGCTGCTGCTCTTTCCGGTGATTAACCATTTTAACTGATGAAAACTGTGACTTTCAGGTTGACGGTGTTTATCTTAAACCCCCGTTTTGCCCTGAAAGCTCCGCTGAGCTCCCGTCCTGCAACACACACGCAGCCGTCCAGGCCAGAAGCCGACAGGTCGATTTGCCTCTCGGACACTCAGAGTGCATTTTATACATCATCCGACGCCTCGCGAACAGGTTGACATTGGATTCTTAAGAGGAGAGGGGTAAAAGGTTTGATGTTCTGGAATAATTTCCACAGTTTTGCTTCAGCCTTCTTCAAATAAAGTGGGAAAGAAAAGCATTTTGCATCGTTTAAAATGTCTTGTGTACAACCTTGAGACAGAATTAGGAGTTTTAGGGACTCCGTGAGCCTCAAGTTAAATGGCTTTAATTTAAACACAAAAACAAAGTCATGGTCATGAGTGTTTGAAGCAGACAAAATGCATTTATACATCTTGTATTCATGAGCTTTTTACATCTTGCCAAGGCCAGTGAGCAAAAAAAAATAAAAAATCCGTGGGGCTATTTATCACTTGAGAGTCTGAGCTTTTGTTGTGAAATGAGACATATTTAGCAGACCTGAAAGAGCTGCGGACTTCCTCTTATTCCCTAGTTAAGTTAAAGTGCTCAGCCTTGGTTCATGTCCATGAAAACCTGATCAAAGGGGCGAAAACGCTCCAGAAACAGAAAGCTAATTCCGTGCCCTTCACTGGGAGCCGTTGGGGGATTTTCCTCCCTGCTCCCAGTTGGTGTGGGACTTAAAGTGGCAACCATCTCTAACCTCAAAGCCAGAGTGGCCTCTAAGCTTCTGGGGCTTTACTTTGATACAAGAAGCCACGGAACAAATGTGCCTTTTATTCAAAAGTACTTTTGAAATGGAGCAAGCCGTCATTACACGTCCAGACAGAATTAACACACACACACACAAACATGTATCCCTAGAGTTTAAGAGACAATTTCATGTTCGTTATTTTCACTCTTTTATCTCCGTCCTTCAGTCTGACAGTTAAAAATAGGATGATGGAGACACCAAGAGAAAAATATTATGCTAATTACAGTCCAACATGGAAATGTTTCATTCTCTGCCCTCCGTCTTTGCTCCTTTCTTCTTTGCTCTGTCAGTTTGAAAGTTTCTCCTTCTTTGCCGTCAGCCCGAATGGTGAAAGTTTGACATCTGGGGTGAAGATTCTGGGTGAAACCTTGACTTTTCACGTTTCTATCCACATTATCTGTCAGTCTATATTTTACAGTATACTGTACAGCAAGTCTGAATTATCATATTTTTCGGCCTATAAGTTGCCGTTTTTTTTTTTGCATAATTCACATGCCCTGCAATTTATATGCTGAAACAACATATTTATGGATTTTTTTTTCTCCATATTTCTAAACCAATTTTTTGTTGAGATATGACCGTTTTAATTCATTCTGACTGAAAATATTGAACACTACCATTTTCAGCCGCTAGATGGCACTCAAGTAGTATGGCATGCCGTTGTGTCATGTAATAGGTAAAAGTAGCTGTTAATGACACAATCAGCTTGCCATAGTCTGCCTCCTTTGTCCACCTCGCCTGGAGAAACCATCAAATCAGCTTCATTTCACTGCACCACCCCAGCAAAATGCATCTAATTTGACCATTGAAGTGCATTTATTGAGTTAAAGTTCAGCTGAGACACACCTTTGTTATAATGTTGAGCAAACAAATAATTGTTTTAGGTGTTGATCTTGTTAAATTTGAAGAAATGCGCAGCGTTCCTCCTTCCTGATTTCTTCCTTCAGAGCGTGCTCCCGGAGCACCGAGGCAACACTTACATTTGACAGTACAGCTGACTTAACCATCAAAGTGCATTTATTAAGGAAACATTCAACTAAGACACACCTTTAACATAACTTTGAGGAAATACATATTTGTTTTTAGGTGCTTATCTTGTTAAATTCTTGTTAAAGTCCTCCCATGCACGCTCCTGCGGCCGCCATTTGGCAGCCAATCAAGTTTTGGCACAACTCCGGCCCACATTTCCAGGTTGTCAGTGGTGACATAATAGATGTGACTTATACAATGAAACAACATATTTATGGATTTTTCCACATTATTAAACATATTTGGACTGATGCGTCTTATAGGGCGGTGCGACGTGTCCGGCGGAAAATACGGTAGTGACCATGTATCTTTATCTTTCATCTGTCCTCAGATTCACTCTGTCTAAAACTCCATCTGCTTATCTCCATCCTCTGCTGTTTTTCATTGAATTCAGCTGAAATCAATAGAGTCTGTCTAGGAGGATATAATTAAATCGATCAGACAAATTAACCGTTCTGCAAATGCCGTGAGGGGTAATATTAAAACATACTGAAAATATTTATTAAAGAGAAGTTAGGTAAAGCAGATTTCCACCAGAATGCAAATCAAAGTGTCTTATAAAAGTTTTTAGGGCACTGACATGTGGAATGTGAAGTTTGGAATAAATCAAACCAAACTTCAGACAAAACAACAACAAAAAACTATAAAAAAACAGACAATATGATGTCATTGTTTATCAATTTTCCAGCAGTGCAGACACAGAGTTGTTTCTGCATTATCTTAATCATTATTTTAAGTTTTGATGAGAAATTCAGTTGTCTGGGAGAGACCCTGAGTAGAACCGCTGCTCCTCCACATCGAAAGGAGCCAGTTGAGGAGGTTCAGGCATCTGGTAAGGATGCTCCCTGGGCGCCTCCTTAGGGAGGTGCTTCAGGCATGTCTGACTGGGAGGAGACCACAGGGAAGACCCAGGACGTGCTGGAGAGAATATCAAATGGCCTGGGAACTCCATGAGGTCCTCCCAGAAGAAGAGGTAGAAGGAAGGAAGGAAGGAAGGAAGGAAGGAAGGAAGGAAGGAAGGAAGGAAGAAGGAGGAAAAGAAAGAAGGGCTGAAGAGAGATGAAGGAACAAACAAAGGAACAAACAAAGGCAGGAAAGAACAAAGGAAGGAAGGAAGGAAGGAAGGAAGGAAGGAACAACTGAAGGAAAGAAGAAATGAAGGAAGGGAGGAACAAACAAAGGAAGGATGAATCAAAGGAAGAAAGGAAGGAACAAACGAAGGAAGGAACAGATGAAGGAAAGAAGAAAGGAAAGAAGGAACAAAGGAAGGAAGGAAAGTACAGAGGAAAGAAGG
>JARVJN010000813.1:26562402-26575742 GCA_031763805.1 Argolebias nigripinnis | reverse complement strand
AAAAAGCTCAGATAGCTGTCACTGGCCATGCATGTGAG
Organism: Argolebias nigripinnis; assembly: GCA_031763805.1. Lineage (NCBI taxonomy): Eukaryota > Metazoa > Chordata > Actinopteri > Cyprinodontiformes > Rivulidae > Argolebias > Argolebias nigripinnis. Next base: position 26,575,704 of record JARVJN010000813.1, on the reverse strand, counting down.
CGGCCGGTGACAGCTGACCGCCGATTGAAATGGATTTGCGATCTGTCCAGGGTGTCCCCACCTCTCGCACAGTGATGGCTGGACATGGGCACCAGTGATCCCGCTACCTGAAAAGGAAGAAGCGGGTATGGATGGATGGGTCAGTTGCACGCGTGCGTCTCCCGTAAAAGCCGAAGCGAAAAAGAAAAATACATAAAAATTTTAATTAAGAAATACAAAAAAGCCTAAGTGAGCAACGCGAAAATTTTAAATAGCCATGTTCTATATTTTTTCCAAATGATTTTGCTCAATCAAAAACAAAAAAATGCCTCATTATGTATCGGAGCCTGCACATTTTTGTCCAAATCACAGAGATGCCTATTCTCATTGGATTAGTATTATCACAGGACCTCGGGGTTCAGCAAAATATAGTAGGTATTGTGCGTGAGAATTTTTACTTTACTGACATGTCCGATTTGCACGGGATTAACAACACAGACAATCTCAGTAATTATTACAAATAGCATGTGGTCCCTAGGTAAAACTAATCCCATGCGAATAGGGCTTAAGTCACCAGTATCAGTGTTATAGTGGGGTTATTGCTGTTTAGACCATAGGTATTGCTGTTCTTTTTCAGCAGAACAAGTCTTACAGGAGATATGTTCTTTATGAACAAAGTTAAAATTACTACACATTTTCAACTCATTTGCTGTACTTTCAGGGTATAAAATAATAACAGTACATCTTTAATTAGTGCCATTACCACTAGACTGCTTTAGTTTAAATGGATGTCTGGAATTCGGAGAAAAAAAATCCTTAGATTTGACAAAATATTTAACTTTTTTTTCAGACTGCAGGTTTGAATACGACGGATAAAGAAATGGAGGTTCTGACTCTGAAGAATGTGACTCTGGATGATGCTGGGGAGTACACCTGCCTGGCGGGGAACTCCATTGGTGTGTCGTATCACTCTGCGTGGCTCGCTGTGGTCGATGGTATGTTTAGATTAGGTGCACGGACTGGCTCTAGAGTCTTCTTCTTTATTCATTGTGGCTTCTCTCATCTCAGAGCTGCCCCCTACACCAGTCCCCTCACAGACATACCTGGAGATTTTCATCTACTGCCTTGGGTTTTTCATCATCATCATCCTTACTACCACAGCAGTCATATGTAGGCTCTGCTGTGCCCCGAAGAAGAGTGACTTCACCAGCCAAGTGGCGGTGCAGAAATTAGCCAAGAGCATTCCTATGAGGAGACAGGTGAAGCAGCTGCTCTCTGGTTTCGTTGCCGGCCTCTCCTCTTCAACTTTCAGTATAAAAATTCTCAACTTATTTCTACACGTCTCTGCAGGTATCGGTTGAGTCCTCGTTCTCCTTGCAGTCTGGGGCATGTTTGATACGTCAATCCCGTCTCTCCAGCACAGCCACTACTGTTCTGGCAGGAGTGTCGGAGTACGAACTGCCTTATGACCCTTCATGGGAGCTTCCACGTGACCAGTATGACAACTTTTATATGCTGTACTTTATACACACACATCAACTTCCAGCTTGTACACAACCTATTGGCAGGCAGCTAATGCGTGTTCATTTCAGCTTTGCTTCAGAAGCATAAATGTCATTAGTTTTCCAAACTGATGGCATTTGTGTTGCTTTGACTACAGGAAAATGCTGTTTTGGGCCTGAAGAGGCCCTTGGATTATGCCAATCTGGCCCACTCGAACAAAAACTAAATAAATGATTGAAAATATAATTGATGATCACAGATGCTTATTTACCAACATTTTTAGTATTACTTTTCTAAGCTCAGGGTCTTGTTCATAAATCGTTGGTACCTTTGTTGCTTTCTTATAGGCTCACACTCGGGAAACCTCTGGGAGAGGGCTGCTTCGGTCAGGTGGTCCTTGCAGAGGCTCTTGGGATTGACAAAAACAAACCCACACGCCTCACCAAGGTGGCTGTGAAGATGCTCAAAAGTAAGAGAAAGGCTGTGAGTTTTATGTAAGATGTGCCTTTATCAGTGTTAGTGTGTGGATTCTTGTTAAAGCAGCTGTAGACAGTTTCTGTCCATGTCATGACAAGTTGTTGTTGTGTTTAGCGGATGCTTCAGAGAAGGATCTGTCTGACCTGATCTCTGAAATGGAGATGATGAAAATGATTGGGAAACATAAAAACATCATTAATCTTCTAGGCGCCTGTACGCAGGATGGTGAGTGCCATTGTTTCCTTGTGATTAATTGAGCTGTGCAAAATACATTTTATTCAATAATGGGTTTGTTGTGTTCTGAACGGGTCATTCTGACCTGGAACAGGCCCCCTATATGTGATAGTGGAGTATGCCTCGCAGGGGAACCTGAGGGAGTATCTGCGTGGTCGGCGGCCTGCTGGGTTGGAGTATTGGAGCGGCATGCAGCAGACTGCCCTGGGCAGGATGGAGATCAGGGAGCTGGTATCTGCTTCATATCAGGTGGCCCGAGGAATGGCATACCTTGCTTCAAAAAAGGTGACACTTTTTTACACTTTGAACTTGAAGAGTTCCAACTGGAACTCTTGTCTTCAAGGAGCTTTCTCAATTCAAAGAGCAGAGTGCGGGGATCAGGTTTTAACGGCTGAGATAAGATACACCCATACCTACCGGTATGTAGATTGACAAATCACACCTTAACAGTAGGGGTTTAAGGTCTTTGTTAGTCTAATTCACAGATGAGGCTCCTCTAACAAAGACCTTAAGAAACCCCTACTGTTAAGGTGTGAGGTGTGATTTGTCAATCTACATAGGTATGTGTGTATCTTATCTAAAACCTGAACCCCACTCTCTGCTCTTTGAATTGAGAAAGCTCCTCAGATGAAGAGCGAAGCGTCTTCTGTTACAAATAAAGTCCAGTTGTTTCTGTATTGAACTTTTTTTTTTTAGGTTTTTTTTTTTACTTTTGTTGGTGTTTTGAGTTACCATGGTGACGTAATTTTCAAACAAAGACGCCATTTTTATCAGTCTTTTTATTTATTTATAGACTGTGGTTGCAAATCAAATACCCAAGATTGTCACGTGAGCTAAAAAAAAGAAAAATAGTATAAATCAGCCATTTTTAGAAATAAGCTGAAATTTGGTAGTGGCTGAGACCAATGCCCATTAATTAATTTAAACAATATCAATATATCTGCCAAAACTCAATTGAAAAGCAATTTTTTTTCACAGAGCTGAAATTAGTTTGGTTATAGCTGAAAGTCTTCCCCATAATCATTCCAAATAAAAAAAAATCCAAGATGGCCACCATAGCTTAAAAAATGCCTATAACACATTGATTTGTTGCCATGTGTAGCTGAAATTTAGTATGATGGTAGATGAGAGTGAACCATAAAACTGTCCAATATATTTTTTAATGACCGCCATGACAGCCCCTGTCATAGTTGATCCAGGAACTTTCTAGTTGTTATGTTTCTTCGCTTCCTTTTCTAATTACATCGACACAGAGGCACCTTATTTTGTCACCATGTTTCATCAAGGCCACCTGGTCATGAACACTGTAACACATCCTCCATCCTCAGTTCTTTCCAGGAGTTGTCCTAATTCACTAAACTTAAACCTTTTGATGAAGTGTTCTTACCGATTAGAGCTAAAAAGAAAAACATCTTTAACACATGCAATATGTTTTTTTTTGTCTTTCAAGCCCAATGTACATGTTCCAGTCTCTCTGAAATCCCTTTTCAAATGCATTTCAATTCAAATCAAAAGGTGCTGACTTTCTTCTACCTGCATCATCAAATCAGTACATCCCAATTATAATCAGGCTGTCAAAGCTTTCAGGGCTCCTTTGTTCTGCTTCAACAGGAGTGTTTTCTTTATTGCTGCATTTCTTTTCATGGTGTCTTGATTTTCTCTGCTTTTTCACGTCCTCTATTAGTTTGAAGTAATAAGAGCTTCAACAGCCTCGTGATTTGTCGCCGTCGCAGAGCTGACGTTGGCCCATTAGGCAAAAAAAGAGACTTTATCAAAGAACTGGTGTATGATTGCAAAATGTAAAAAAAGAAAGAAAAAAAGAATATAAGTTCAAATATAAAAAGTAAAGGAGAAAACTCCCATAAATGTTAAAATCATGAAACTGTGCTCTGTATTTTAGGGATTAAAATATACACAAAATGATTGCTAAAATAAAAAGTTTCACCGCTCTGACCATTAAACTAACAGAATGTTAACACTTGTTGAACTCCTTATAGCTCATTAAAATCTCTGAAATCTACCCCTGCATGCCTGTATGTGATACAGAGTAAAATACATGACAAGAAATGATGTGTTCGTTTTAGCAACTGGTACAAACATTTAGTTGACACACTTAAGATAAGTTTTGCATTGTAATCTTCTATTTAAGTGTTTAATTTAATTAGTATTATAAAGAAGAAATCCATGGAGATATGTACAAGATCATCTCCAAGCATGGAACTGCTTGGAGATGATTTAATAATAAAAAATAAATAAATAATAAAATGTATTAAAAATGTATTAAAAAACACAAGGTAAATGGGACTTTGGCTAACCTCTCAGGAAGTGGCCGCATGAGGAAATGCAACCCCATTTTTATTAGATGGAGCATGCAAATGGTCGGAAATGAGCCAAGGAGCCCATCCAAAACTATTCAAACTAAATTCTAAGGTCAATGTACGTCCTTTTCAGTGAGTACTATGCATTGCATTTTGAATCATCATGTGCTCTCTGAAATAATACCCAGGGGGGCTCCCCTTTTGTCAGCAAAACACATACACACACACACAAAAAAAAAATCCAGGACAGAGTTTGCCATAATGCATGACAAGCCCAACATATCTAAGAGATATGTATGGAATTGATACTACAACAACTACAACTGCTGCTGCTACTACTAGCCCTAATTAGTATTAGTAGTATTAGCACTGTATTAGTATTAGTAGTATTAGTAGTGGTAGTAGTGGTAGTAGTGGTAGTAGTGGTAGTAGTAGTAGTAGTAGTAGTAGTAGTGGTAGTAGTGGTAGTAGTAGTAGTGGTAGTAGTAGTGGTGGTAGTAGTGGTGGTGGTATTGGTGTAGTAGTGGTAGTAGTAGTAGTAGTAGTAGTAGTAGTAGTAGTAGTAGTAGTAGTAGCAGTAGTAGTAGTAGTAGTAGTAGTAGTAGTGGTAGTAGTGGTAGTAGTAGTAGTGGTAGTAGTAGTAGTAGTAGTGGTGGTAGTAGTGGTGGTGGTATTGGTGTAGTAGTAGTAGTAGTAGTAGTAGTAGTAGTAGTAGTAGTGGTAGTAGTAGTGGTAGTGGTAGTAGTTGTAGTAGTAGTAGTAGTAGTAGTAGTAGTAGTAGTAGTACCCTGATGGATACTCAATAATACTACTACTAAAAAATATAAATTAGGTTCCAGTTAAAAAAAATGCAAATATGCAACTTCACACCCAAACTTCTTACAGCTGCCAAATTTATTTTGGGCATTTGAAGCAGACCAATACAAAGAATAAAAGCCAGCAAAATGTATATATTTTTGCTTGAATTGTGATAATTTCAGATTATAGAAAAAATAAAGTAAATAAGCATTTCTGGCACAGACATGTACGAGCAGAGGACCATCACAATGTGGATTTTTACTAAGGCACACTTTATTTTCTACTTCTGAAACATTAGAAGCTGAACCATGTTCCTCCTTTATAAAGCATCATCCAAACCGTGAACAATGCTTGATAGTCTTTGAGTCTTTTTTTTTTAAACTATTGAATCATAGAATTAAATAGCAGATTCATATAATGGATGGATGAGTTAAAAGGTTTACACCTTAGAGTAGGAATATATAATTAAATAAAAGCTGAAAGTCAGTGGTCACAGGTAAAAAGTGATGCCAACATCATCTTTGGTTTCATTGGCACCTCCTAGTGGAGCCTGGAGGTGAAAAGTCTAGAGAAAAAATCACGAGGTTGGATACAGTATACACAAGCAGGCTAAGTGGCCTGTAAGAACACGGGGTCAAGGTTAAAGATTTCAGCTGATTCCCAGCAGAGCAGATTAGTCATTTGAGGAGGGGGCGAGGGCAACGAGCCCCATGATTGGTGAGCAGGTTCAGATTACTGCACACTCTGTGGGATAAAGGGTAAAGAGGGAGAGACCTAGATGAACTCTTCGTAATGTTTACATGCATTCATTAGTACATGCAAGTACATGCACTGTTTCTAATTTAACGAGTGCAGACAGATGGACGGAGGGGGAAACCCTGCTTCAGTTACTTCCAATTAGATTGGAAAAGGTTTTTTAAAGCAGAAATGGCTCCAAGGAAATTAAAATTGACAAAAACAATTAGATTTCTTTACGTTTTAGCCTGTCATTACATAATTCACTGAACAAGCAGCAGCTATTTTCTTTCTTGAGTGGATCTTTGAGGCTTGGTCAGATCTGAAAATGACACAGTCACAAGATTCAATCAAAACTAGTGAGTAGAAATTAAAAAAAGCAGATGACTCATCCTGCACCAGGAAGTTTATATGTATATGCAACAAAATAAACGTATGATTTTGACCCATATTAAAGCATATGCAGAGCCGATGTAGAGTGAAGGGGAACATCTGTTCAGGCTCAAGGTTAATTTGTAAAGTAAGGTTGGCTTTGAATGATCTGTTCTCGAAAAAAATATATGAATAAATAAAAGTCAAGGCAACCGCACCTCGGTGGCAGTCCTTTAAAATCATGAACCAATAAACTCTGTGTTTACTTCTATAATCCAATGTATTAAAACTTCACGACAGTTTGGAGGGAAACTTAATTCCTCCGCACTGCAACACTGACGGTAGCATCCAGTAAACCTGAAAACGTCGCATCAGGGATTGTGGTAAATGTAAATATGTTGTCATCGTTTCGTTGCTCTCTGAAGCAAAGGTTGCATTTTATCCACCGACTTCAGCAGCGCTCATTGTGGTAAATAATAACAGTGACTAAGTGAACAGCTCGGCCTGCAGAGGGGTTTAAATCTCTGTTAAAGCCTCTGATTTGATAAGTTTCCAGCAGAACGGCGCCGTCGCTGCCGAGCGCCATCTCCATCTGTCGCTCAGACTTCCATCGCTGCCGAGCAACAGTCAGCTGTCTGATCTATTGCTAAGGGAATGACTGTACCTGAACGCAACCATCAGTCTATCATACCACTGGATTTTATTATTATGAAGTCAACTTTATATTTAAAGTACATTTAAAACAGAAGCGGTTACCAAAGTGCTTAATAGTAAAATCAATGGGAGTGATGTCATGGAAAAAGTAACAAAAAGAATGATAGTACTGTAAAAGAATTAAAAGCATCAAAAGAAAAACAGAAATGCAGAGCAATGAAAAACTAAATTGAACTTCCTTAAAAACAGGAAGGGAAGTAGCCTGCTGGATGTTGGGGGGGCAGATTGTTCCAAAGTTTGGGGCCCATGACTGAAAAAGCCAAGTCACCCCTGAGCTTCAATCTTTGTTTGTTGGAACAGCCGAAAGCAGCTGATCAGATGATCACAGCACCCAGGAAGGAACATATGGTTCCCGTAGGTCAGAGAGATATGAGGGTGCAAGGCCGTTGGGCACTTAAAGGTTAGCAGGATAATGTTAAAATCAATTCTGTACGTACAGGGAGCCAGTGAAGGGAGGATAAAACTGGTGTAAATTGATCAAAATTAAGAGTTTCTGTTAAGAGCTGAGCTGCAGCATTTTGGACAAGCTGGAGACATGAAATGGAGACCTGACTGACCCTAACACACATACAGTAGTCCAGTCAAGCAGTAATAAAGGCATGGAATAGTTTTTCAAGAACAAATCTGGACAACACTGACTTCAGCTTAGCCATCTGCCTCGACTGGAAGAAGCTTTTTTGGCAAACTTTTAATTACCGGTAGTTTATGCATGCATTTATTATTTAGATCAGTTTATTAAACTTAAAGTCAGAGTTTAAAACTTATCCTGAGATTCGTAACAGACTGCTTAAAATACGGCTGAAGAGAGTCAAGATTAACAGGATCTGAGCCAGCGGTAGAGTAAGAGCTAAACACAATCACTTCAGTTTTTTGAAGCCATCCACACCTTGGTGTCATCAAGACATTTTAACAGATGGTGAACTGTGCAAGAACTATTAGGTGTTAAGTGCAAATAAATCTGATAATCATCAGCATAACAATGAAATGAAAGATGATGTTTCCTCAAGATAGACCCCAAAGGAAGCAGATAGTGAAAAGAAAAGGGATCCAAGAATCGAGCCCTGTGGAACCCCACAGGAAAGAGACACTGATGTGGATAAACTATTTCCAACCTTAACCCAGTAACTCCTGTCTATTAGATACAAATACTAGGCAAATACAAAGGTACAAATATCAGCATTATTAATTTTGCCTTTATTATCCATTTATCTTTTAATTTTCTTCACCCATGTTTTGGGTTGTATTGTGGCTGGTACCTATTCAGCAGCCCTTGGGCGAGCAACAGGTCACCTGTCCATCATTTTGTAATAAGTAGGTAGATAAATAACAGATTTGACTAATTAAGGTGGCGCCCTGGAGGTGCAACAAGTCAGTCGGCAAAATAAAGTTTACTTGATTCCTTGCTGTTCTGGAATACAAACTTTGGATCTTTCTGCCACTTCTGTGAAGAAGACGGAGAGGACAGACCTTGTCCAGGATGTTGGGGCAGTTAGTTTGAGCTCCTTGCAGCAGAGAAAGCAGATCAGAGATGAAGGAGATTACACTGGATTCATATTTTACAGATTATCTGCTGCAGTACAATCCCTTGTTTTCCTGTGACAACATGAAGCGATTGAGGTTTTAGAAAAATTGGCAGGATTTAGACAAAAGCATCCAAATCATTTCTGGGAAGTGAAATATTTTGCTTTTTTCTGCTTTTGTTTTCTGCGTGCACATGTCTGAGCTGTGCATTTCAAAGTACCATCTCGTAAATGTGTGCATGCTTGTTTTGCAGCATCTAGAAGGTCAAATAAATATAAAGTGATGCAAAGTTAAAATATATATGTTTTGTAATTTAGCTTCAGAACATGAACTTCTGTTTTACTGACAAACTGTTAATGTGTTTAGTAGTTACAGATAAAAAAAAAAAGTTGTAAAAAAATTAAAAGGAGCACCAAGAAAACCTGAAGTTGAAATATTATTTTTCTTATTTATTTATTTCATACTGTAGTCAAGCACCTCAGAAGGTGAAGCGTCTGATTTGAGCTTCCTTGTATCCCATCATTGTAAATAACGGCCTGACATTGGCTTTTGGAAGATTTTTATTCCAATAACATGAGCGTTTTTTCCTGCTGACATCCAAAATGACTGGATCTGAAATACACCGCAGCAGAGCTGGAGGAAAAACTTAAAAGCTCTTGTCAGATCTTTCACAGCTTGGCTTCAACTGCCGACAGGCAAAATTACACTTGTGAGCCTAAAACTGAAGAGGAAGCTGTTGATTCTCAGGCCTGTCAGGAAAAGGGATAGAAAAAAAGAGAAACATTTTATCCCAGGACACATCTTTACAACATTATCTCTACTGTACTGCAGAGAAAATAGTCATAAATGCACAAGTCTATGATAAACAAAATAAATCTATTTGTTTTATTTATGCTTCTATAATTTAGACAATAAGAGGTTGCTAAGTTGGGACAGAATAACCCATAATATCCACAACAGAGTAAAAGGGTATTTGTCTTGTTTATCTCTATGTGTCCCTGTGATAGACTGAAGACCTGTCCAAGGAGCATAAAGATTGGACTCAGGAGCAATGGAAGAAGATCATGTGGTCTGATGAGTCCAGATCTACCCTGTTCCAGAGTGATGGGCACATCAAGGTAAGAAGAGAGGCAGGTGAAGTGAGGCACCCATCATGCCTAGTGTCTAGTCATCAATGCAAGATCTTGTGAAAAATTAATTCAACACTGGATGGAAATAGATCTTGTGACATTGCAGAAGCTTATTGAAACAATGCCACAGAGATATCACGTCATAATCAAAGCTAAAGGCGGACCAACGGAATATTAATGACCTTTTCTTGGTAGCAACTTTTTTTGGGGGGTGGGGGTGGCAGGCAGTGTATAATGGGATTAATAACAAAAGTTAAAAGCCACGTTTATATCTGCTTTTGTAGACGGTGATTTATTTTGATGGGGCAGGGCAAAAAAGACTAGCAGTGTTAAACAAAATCTAACATGGAATAAACAGGATAGGAAGACGGTGTCTTGTGATGAGATAAATAAAAAGTACTGGTATACAATTACTGTACAGTACTTCTATTGTATTAATTTAAAGGTATTATTTTACAATTAGGAAAATATTTATATAAAATTAACTAATTTTGGCACAGTGATTTACAAGCAGCAGAGTGAACACCTACATAATCTATGACATTTTTTTCCCCAGTTTACACGTTTTTTTTTCTCACATATTTCCAGTAATAATGAAACAAACAACCTTTATTTTTTTCCCACCTGAGGCGCTGTGGCTGACAAACTGGCACACGCTCTTTAGCGTGCACACACACTGTGCCAGGTGACATTTCTCAGACTAACAAGCTGATCTTCCAGGTCTGAACAGCAGCGCTAACAAAGACAGATCCGCTGGTGACAACACCAAACGTGAAAATGTGTGTGTGTTTGTGTGCACGTTGACCACACATGGCACGACTCTCTGGGCTGGTTAAAGAAAATTACTTTCACCTCATTTTCTCAAGATCCATTGTGTTTTAAAAAGCCTCCTCGGGTGTTGCTCCGGTGCCCCGACTCAAGTCTTTTCATCAAAATAAACACATTAAAGTTGTATTTAGATTCACTTGTTCATGTCTGAAGTGGCTGGATTGTAACACTCAATGACTCGTCATTTAGTTCAATCATCTAATAAAACTTAAGTGGTTGTCTCACAGCACTGCAAACAGTCAAATCTCATCACTTATATAATAGTTTGGAGGATGATTTTTTTATTTGCTTTACTTGAAAACACTTTAAAGATGGTACTTCAGACGAACCATAAATACATTTAATAGCAATTCCTTTTTAAATGAGTCGGCAGTTTCTAATACGTAGTCTTTATTTTATCCACTAATCACCGGGTGCAAAGGTGGAGCCAGTGGGTGGCCAATGGTGGCCTTGGCCACCATTGATTAATGTTAGGCCACCCCATTCATTTGAGGAAACTATACATTTAAGTGATATAAAAACTAGAAAGCATAGATTCCGGATGATTGGGGTATACAACATACCATTTTATTTATAAAACACTTAAAAACAGCAACAAGGTCAACCAAAGTGCTGTACAACAAAAAAAAGCAAAGAACACAGGATAAAATACATAAAATTCACAGACGTAAAGATAATGTATACATACATACACAAATATATACACACAGACACACCCATGCATGCACGTTCTTGTAAATGTTCTTTTTGGGGACTTTGCATTGACGTCCATTCATTTTTTATAGCCTAACCCTGACCCTTACCCTAAAGCTAACCATTACTAGTACACACCTAACCCTAACCCATCTGCAATTCCCACCTTAGTCCTAAATCCAACCCCTAACACCCCAATGAGACTTCTCCTTATGGGGACCTGGCTTTGGTTCCCATAAAGAGCAGTTGGTTCTCACATTGCATGATATTTTTTGTAAAATTGGTCCCTACCAGGTAACCTGAAATAAACTCACATGCACATACAAACATACACACATACAGTACAAATACACACATATACACACATGCAACATAATTGTTGATAGGACTTTTTCTACACCTAGATGCAGCCACGCACTGAATAGAAGTTGGCACATTGCTCATCTTTCAAGTTTTCATGCTCACAAAGTTAACTTATACATGTATACGGGTTACGACGGTCTCGAGTTACAATGTTTCATGGTTATGGTGCATCTTCCATAAAAAATTAAAATTAAAATAATTTTGAAAATTTATTTTGAAAAGCCAAGTTACACAAGTTTCCGGTTTTACGTAGTAAACGTAGCAGCGGAGGAATGCTGCACTACACTCTCTAAAAATGCTAAGTCTGGTCCTCTGGACATTCAAAAAAACAAAACAAAACTGTACTATGAACGCTTTTTTTATTTATTTTTTTGGTACGTCATAAACGAATAGAGAATACGGAAGATGGACCGAGCTGGACGGTGGATTTACGTCATAAACGAATGGAGAATGTGGCCAATGGACAGAGGAATATAGCATCACCAGCATCCCAGTAGGCCATAACTCTTTTTTCCCTTCATTATAGCTCCCAAATGTATGTATTTTTTGATAATTATGTAGGGTACTATGTTAGCATAGGCTAAGTGCTTAGTAATACAGTACTGTACATGTGTATGGTGTAGTATGTACGTATATTTCGACTTACGTTGAAATTCGGTTTATGACGCCGCGCAGGAACGGATCTCCATTGTAAGTCGAGGACTACCTATAGGGAAGCTGCCATATTGGATTTTGATGAGGCAACAATTTTTTTTTATTTTATAGGAAGCTTTCTTAGATGTAGCCACACACCAAAAGGTAAGTTGGAACCTCACTTATTTGTCAAGTTATCGTGCTCACAACATGCATGGACAGATGGATGGACGGACGGACAAAGAGTATTTTCCATTCACTCTTTTTGCTCCGTAACAAGGAACAAATCAAACAAAATGCAAAAGGACAATTATGGTCCATGAGCTGGGTTGTTCTGTCAAATGTGAACTGCAGCATCACACAACTGAAACTACAGATGATCTATTCCATAATAATCCAAATGGTCCAGAGGCAGTAAGGTTTATGACTTTCTTTAACAATCTGTTGATGTGCGGAGATGTAATAAACAAATTTTACTTTTAAACAATCAAGGATATGCATATACTCAAATGTATATTTTCTACACAAAGCAGAAAAAATGTTCATTGAACAGATCATTTGTATCATTTAGTTTTTCTACCCATAGAAAACACTATATGTTGCTTTCGTTTTAGGACATCTACGTTACATACATTTTTAATCACTTCACTTCACACTGTCATTACCCCAATTAAAAACGAACCATTCATAAAGGTGATATTGTGAATGTCAAAGTGAAACTAGGTAAACGAAAAAGGATGTGTGCTTTCAGCTGCTTTAAATATGATTTAAAACTACAACCGAATCAGAAAAAGATATATTAATATTTTGTTACTTGTCTTTCAACAAATGCAACAGTGCCTGAACATGCAAAATGTGTCTCTTTTATTGTGCAAACACACACACACACAAACACACACATATGAGAGTGAGAGAAAGAGAGAACGAGTGCATTTAGTAAAATGATCAGATTAAAAATGCACCAGATTTAAACTGAAATTCCAAGAAATCTTTGTTTTTGGGTC
>JARVJN010000813.1:26464318-26474472 GCA_031763805.1 Argolebias nigripinnis | reverse complement strand
ATATATGTGTAGCACTTTGAGATTTTCAGTAATGAAAAGTGCGTTATAAATTGAATTAATTATTATTATTATTATTACTCTCATTAAAAGTTGTACATGTGCACTAGCTCCTCTTCAATACAAAGAACAGGACCATTTTGGGCGCTACTCTCCTGCGCCCAGAATACAAGTGCATGGTACGGATTGTGCCTCTGGTCCTGGTATCATCTGAATTTTATTTTTTATTTATTTGGTCCTGGAACCGATTGTGCAGTGACACATCACAACCAGGCTAGTTAGGTAGACTTTAAGCCATTAGAAGCCCTTTATCTAATGCCTATGTTGCCATTTCTGACTGATATACCTCTCCACTTTTAGATGTCTCTGTTTGTAAAAATACCTTCAGCTGACTAAAAGTGGGAACCGGTGAGTTTGTTTATTTGTTTCTGAAGCTAGCATGCTAGCGCTAGCCTGCATGTCATTGTATTGGGCTCTGTCATTGTTAAATTTATTTGTGCTTATAGAAAAATAATTATCAAGAATGAATACTTTTCTATACTCATGTAAGACATTCTGATGTTGTCTCTGGTTCAGGAGTGGTTTGACTTGAGGAATTAGACAATTGTAGCTCATGTAGGAGTTATTCAGCTAATCAGGATGTGACAACAGAAGTTTACAGTATTGAAACTCTTCACAGCATAGTATTATCATTTTCTGGGAAACAGAAGTTTGGGAAATAATTAATTGTAACCCAAAATTATCAAAATTACAAGCAATAAAGGCTTGAAATAGTTCAATATGTAAAATAAATCTATGTAATATTTGAGTTTCACGTTCTGAAATGATTGACAAAAACTTTTTCCGCAACATTCAATTTTTTTAGATGCACATGTACAAAAAAAATCAGACGCTTTTAAGATATTTACCATTACAAGTCCAAACCAAACAACATTGTTAGTGAAGCAGATTTATACATAGCAAGTAAAGCACAATGACAGAAAAACAGAAACAGCTGAAGTTACAGGGGGAAAACTGGGGCAACGTAAGATGTTTCATATCTAACCTGAAAAGTATGATTAATGAATGTTTGCAAAAGCTGCATGAAACATTAAAAACATATTTTAGTTCCGATAATTCTGCACCCACACTTTGTTTCTAATGTCTATAACTGGAATGCAGGACATGATGACATTTGTAGCTGCCAGGTTATTAAGGACAATAAATTGACAACTGATAATAGACGATAAATTTGAAGCAGTGCAAAATAAGCACTCTTGTAATACATAATCTTTTGATGAATTTATTATGTTTGTAAAAATGTGTAAAGCCAGGTTGATATGGAAATTTTGGCTATCACTGATAACGATATTGGGAGGTGCAAGCTAATGCTGATATTCGATCAAACTGATATATTTATATTGGTCTAAAATATCAGTCCTACCAATATATCGGTCTAAAATATCGGCCTTACCGATATATCAGTCAGGCTCTAGAAAGATGTAGAGTTTGTAATTGTTTGATTGTACCATGTATGTGTCTATGCCTCATTAAGTATAATTATATAGTGCCGAGTAAAGCTTTAACATGCTCATCCAACTATGTATTTTATCCTTCGTTTGAAGCTATTAACCTGTATTAGTGATTGTGTGTTCGCACATTCATTACAAAATGGCTGTCTTGTAGCCTGTCCTTGACACCTAAAAAAATCTAGTTTTAAAATCCCACTATGAGCTTGTATGTACAAACCATGTTTGTAATGATAAAATTGATGAACTGCACTTCAAAAGTTGAGAAAATGCTTGAAGAAGCAACCTGACTCATTAGGAGAGAAACAAACAGAAATGCTCCTACTGCAGTTTTATTAGAGCCGCAAAGGTCAGGAAGATCACATCTTAGGAAGTTTAATGGATTTTTCAGCAAAAAAATGAAAGAGATTAAGTATAGACTATTTACTTACAACTACAAGATGTACTGATAAATGCATGGAGCAGGTGATGCAAACAAAGGAGAGTAAAGATGATGAGGGTGTGAAAAAAGGACAAAGGCAGTGAGATTAACTTGGAAAGTTTAATTGGAAGGAAGGTCTTAAATCTCCAGAGCTTCAATGCACACTAATGAGCTGTTAGCTGATTAACACACCACTGTGTGTGTGTGTGTGTATAATGTAAATTCACATGAGGACTGAGGCCTTCGAGTAACTCATACTACAAAGAAAGCAAGTTTTAACCTTCAAACCGACACATATATTTATATATATACACACCTCAGAAGTGACCTCGTCTGCATGAAACCTTTTTCAATGGCTCAACAGCTGTTAGATTGCAGCCGTTTAATATGTAGAATGAAAAAGGCATACCCTTGATACAAATGTGCAGGAACAACAACATGTAATCCAAATTCTGACCCAGGCATTGAACAATTTATTTCACTTCAGCCAAATACCCATAAACAGTTTTAAACCACAGAGGTTGAAAGTAAATACACATGTTTAAAAGAACAAATGAAGCGCTAATTTACGACAAACAATTATGTAATTTACAGTTGCACATTACCACCTTCCATCTGCCGCTGCTCTTCACTGGGTTTACAATGCACTCAATTTAAAAAAAGGAGAGAACAGCTGCAAGATCCCCAACGCTTCAGTGAAAAGCAGAACCTTCATCAGATCCGATGTGTCGAACATATTTAACAAATAAGGCAACGACTGACCCAGTTCCTACAGATCGGCGAGCTAAAACGCTCAAGTCTGAAATCAGCTCTCACATTCATAAAACGGAGTGAGGTCTTTATATTTTGCACATTTTTAGACCTTTTCGCAAAACAATTAATCATAATGGCTGGAAAGATAAGCCCCTCTGTGTCCACTGATCATTCATAAAACCAACAATCAAGTCATAATGGGCACTTCCATAAATGGTCAGCATCACTGAAACTTTGGATCAGAACTCTGTGGTCCTCACGTAAAGCATGGCATAAAATGTTTGACATCTCCCAATTCCAGTCTTGCAGCCTGTTGGTTGTACAGTCATTGTGACATCACATCTACAAGACACGTTGGTGCCTTACACTCACACATACTAAGTATTTTGACTCTGTGATTACCTTCCTTGGCAGTTCAAAGGCAGCAATTTGAAGTAAATGGTAAACGGACAGTACTTAAATAGCACCTTTCCATCTTATCAAGATACTCAAAGCACTTTACAACACGATCTGTGTCCTCATTTACCCATTCATACAACACTCTACTGGATCTATACAAGGACTAATCAGTGCTTTATCCCATTCATACACCAATAGGACACACATCGGAGGCATTGAGGGGTTCAGAGTCTTGCCCAGGGACACTTAGGCATGTGACTGCTGGAGGAATTGAACCCCCAACTCTTGCATTGGAGGATGACTGCTCTAATCACTCAGCTACAGCTGCCCCCAAGTGCTAATCTATTTGTATTGACTTGCTGTTTTTGTAGTGAATACTTGTACCAGAAGCCATGTTTCTGAACATGAATGTGCTAGAAAGAGGCGTTTTACATTTTATGATTGTTGCAATAAACAAATCTACACGCCTATATTAGACACGGGCATCTTTTTTTCCATTCTTAATTTAATGAAAAGGGGAATCCTGTAATTTCAGAGCATAACACCTTCCATGTTGTTCTCCAATATACCCTCTCTACTTGTACTTTACTGTATGAAAAAAGTTTTTCCGGAAAAAAAAATCCTGCCAAATAAGAGTTCAGCAGGACCAAGGCAGCTCAGCAGCTAAAGCACAAAGACAGCACCCAAGGGCTCTGTAATAGAAGCACTTTATCAGTGAGAGGCAGCGTCAAATAGAATTACAGTCTTATATTATAGTGTTGAAGGGACTGACAGTAAAACTCAGGCCTTAGAACCAAAGTTGTATTTTCAGGCTGATTACTGAGACGATTTAGCCTTCACGCCAGCTTCTCAGAGCTAAACAAGGCCAAACTGTCTGTCGGCCTCACACAGCCATCATCAAACCTGCCTGTAACACACCTGTTACTCATCCGGCTCTGCTCACAAACTCTGAAAAGTTATTTACAAGAACAATCCACTGAATATATCACATTCAGCCTGGAGTCTGATCACCACACTGTTATTTTGCTAAAGAAGGAACAAAAGACAACAATTGTAAACCACTGAATGCCTGAAGATGTGAGAGAGAAGAGTAAACAGGGGGAAAGATATAATACCAGTCTAAAGACACTATTGTTAAAATCCAATAAAAGTAAAATATATACAGTATATACTTTTCTGTATGATTCACCAAATAAAAGTATATAATGCAGTGACCCACCCTCCAGAAAATTTGAAGGCAACTAAATTCAAGCAGAAGACACCAGATGTAGTGTGCACCCAACTAAGTGGGTCTGTGAACTTATTGCTACTAAAATTAAAGTAAAAATTGTGGGATTTAATGCATTCTGTAACACAGCACAACATGTATTAGAGTAAAACTGATTTCTCTTATGCAATAGTCCCTCACTTATTGTGGGTTTACACTCCCGACACCCCAGCAATAGGTTAAAAAAAATCTGTGAAGTAGGGATGTTATATTTATGTTATATTTATATATATTTTAAGGCTTTATAAACCCTTCCCACACTCTTGCAATGTTATTAACAATGTTCTAAATGCTATAAAAGAGTACAGTGAAAGAGAGCAGACAGACTGATGCTACGGTTACTGAGCTAATCAGCACACTGTGGGTGGACTGGCCATCGGGAGAATCGGCTCAGGTCGGCTCAGTTTGTGCTTGATTTTAAATAAACAATCCATGCCACTCGCTCTGGTATCCACCTCACTGAAGCTCCCGCAGCAGTGATTGGGAAAGACAGACGACCCCTCCTTTCTCTTTCTGAGGCCATCAGCCTTGGAAAGAGAAAGGAAGGGGCTGTCAGTCTCAGAAAAAGAAAGGAGGGGGGCCATCAGCCTCAGAAAGAGAAATGAGGGGGGCCCTCAGCGATCACTGAACGGGCCAGGCCACTGGGAAACAATGTGTACAATACCCTGATGCATGCTCAATGCATCAGGGTAACAATGTGTACAATCTTACATTTAAACCCCAAGAAAAAAGTGAGTCTGCGAAAGTTTAACTGCGAAGTACTGAGGTAACCTGAAATAAAAGTGCAGGATGGCATGTTTCCCACATCAATCTGAATCACTGACCAGGTAGTTTTGATAATGAAACCTAGGGCTGGACAATAATTCAATATATCTTCGGGTATACATTTACTCAATAATGCTGATATGAGTTCTAAGCACAATTTCGATATTTCGATTTGATTTTACAGCGTTTCACTGACATGTTTCTTTTTCTGTTGGGTTGAAGCAGCCACTTCAGTTTCAACCTGAACATAAAAAGCTGCAACACAACTATGCAAGTGCGTAGTGACGTAGATATTACGCAGAGCTCAAGTCCAGAAGGCGTTAGCGGTAGCAGACTAGGCTAATCTCCAATGCGCTGTAAGTTTTCGCTTGAAAATTAGTGCCCATGACCATCAGAATGTGACTGAACAAGCTTTCACAAGCAAAGAGAAAGCAGATCACATAATTGATAAGAGAGAAAAGACTAATTCATGGTGTGGAAGTGGTTTGGCTATCTAAGATCCGATAAACTGTAGGTTTCAGTGTACTGCAAAATGTGCCAGAGTTGTTCCAACTAGCGGTGGGAACACATCTAACTTGTTTCATCTGAAGAGTTTCCATTCTATAGAATATCCTGAGAGTCAGAAAATGAAGCACAATAAAAAATTGTAACCAACGTGTCCCTGAAACATCACCCCCAGCTGTATCAAAAGAGAAACCCATGCAGCAAACGCATGTTTGCTACATGGGTTAGGGTTATGATGCTGTTTAAAGTTAAAACTATTAATATTGACAAAGTTGAGAGTTTATTATTTATTTGACTGTGATTTCAAATTGATTTGAAGGCTAAATACAAATAAAAGGTGAACATTATTTTATTTGAAATTAAGAAATCAATTGTGATTAAAAGTTTTGGCCATATTGTCCAGCCCTAATAAAACCCCAAACGTATGAGTTTAAATGTCTTAAAAACCAGTACTGTATATCAGATTCCCCATAGGAGAATAAAAAAAACTGCACTCATAAAATGTAAAAACTGATCTTATAAATTCATGACATGTGATTTAAATAGCTTTTCACAATGTTAAAAGTCATTTGGACTAAGCCCGACAGCAACTGTCAAACTGATAAAAAGAGGCATTTTGCAATGAAAGCAGGCAGATGCAGTTGAAGCTTGGTAAATAACTTGCTACTTAGCTAATGTGGCTTGCAGCACTTCAGCCTTCTTGGCTGAGAAGTCACAGTCGAGTGCAACACTTCAGACCACAGTGAGACAGTGACGGCATATTAAGCCATTAAAGATTCCTGTAATAAAAAGTGTCTCTTTCTTAGCACTTCAGCACGTGCAAGCAAATGTTTATTTTTAGCAAAGAAACTAACAATCTGTAAATTTAAGAAATATCACATTTAATATATTGATACCGAAAATTAGATTATTATGAAGAACATTAGCCTTATGTGACTTGCATACAAACTAAAATCAGGGCGTATGCCTCAAATATCAAAACTTTTTTTTATTCTTAAAAAATTGCATTATTTCTTTGTTTTCAGGCTCACAACATCTAAAGGGAGAACTAGAACATACACGTTCTGCAGTGAGACAGAAGTTATTCCTTTTGGGAGTACCGGTAGTAAGAGACAAGAACTTGTGAACTATGTTCTGAAACCAGTAAAACCTTATCAGATCTTAGATACAGTATTTCTTTTTCAGCCTTTTTGATACTGTTGGGCATCATCAAATAAAACTAAAAAAATACTGCATACCGCACATGACAAGCCCATTGGCAAACTATTGTACCGCAATCTATAGTAGTGGTAGCTTAACCGATATATCAGTAGGGTCGATATTTTAGGCCAATATAGGCATTTGGGGACAAATTGTTATCTGTGATAAATGACCCATTGTGCACCAATATAAACACTTCTAATGTTCACCCCTAAAATGCTGGGAACAAGCCATGTCCATACATGCAGATGGTGTAATTGTACAATGTATCCAGCAGAGAGCGCATGGGGACTACTTTCAAGTCATGGCCATGCCGCACACAACTCACAACACAGCCAAAGCAAAAAATGACTAAATACTGTGGTGCATGTTACGTTTTGCTGAGCAGAGAATGGTGTTTATTGTCACTGATCTGTAAAATAAAGAAAAAATAACAAGAAATTAACTTGAATTCTCTAATGTGCCTCTCAAGTTAGCATGCTAACATTTAGATAACCTCGCATAAGCAATTGCATTGTAAAACTTTATCCAAGAAGTTTTAAAAGCCTTGTAAAACTATGTATAAAGTTTTACAATGCAATAGCTTAAACGAGGTTATCTAAACAACAACAATAAATCTAATGTAGAGGTAAAATACTGTATACCCGTGTTAGTAACGTTATATTTGTTTTCCTCAATTCAATGCATTGTTTGTCTGAAATATTTACTTCTCTGCAAAGAAAAATAAACTCTGCGGCGGTCAGTACTAATTAGGCTTTCACCATACATGGCTGACTGTTAGGACAACAAACAGGGAAGGGCAATTCTTTTGTTTAATTTATATTTTTGTAACATACTTTAGAAATGTATGGTGAATAGCGGATGATAGAAAATGGTAACACTTGTTAGAACGACTGTGTCAATATTTCAAGTGTTAAAACAGTTATAAAAGTAGCGGTTTACTTAGATCCTTTACAGCCGATATATCTGTTATTGGCATTAATATCCCTGGTGCAATATCAGTATTGATGATTGCCAAAATTCCCATATCAGCTATGCTCTAATCTATAGCAATGATCCGGACAAACAAAGACCTTGTAAAGACTGTCTAGCGATGATTCATATTGTGTATGAAAAGTTTTATTTAATTATCTTGAGCATAGGCCTGTCACGATAACAAATTTTGTAGGTTATTAATTGTCTCAGAAATTATCGTGATAAACGACAATATTGTTTGAAATTTGACAATATCTAGTAATTATTGTCAAACGAAGGTTTTTGCCCCGAGGTTGGCCTGTTAGCTTAGCTCGTATCTTAGCTTCTTAGCTTAGCTGCTTTTAATGATCCAAAAACACAATTTTGGACGGTTAAAACAAATTTTAAAGAGAAAAGAGACAAGGAGGGGTCAAAGAAGCACACCGGATTTGAGCTTTTTGTCATCTAGTGTCTTCAGTAGAAACAGAAAGACACGAAACGATAAAGCCGATAAATGAAAATGAGGTAAATAATTTTAATTTGTCATGCAATTAATTGATTTATTGTGTATTGTGACAGGCCTACTTGAGCATATCAGAAGTTATGGACAGGATAAGAGATAGTTTATGGACGTTTGGATGGAGATTGTGCCATAATATGTCCTTCATAGGCTTTCAACATGTCTAAAATAAAAAAAGGAGCAATGTTTAGTGAAAAACAAGAGATTGGCCAATTAAAAAGCCAACCAATTTACCTTGGTCAATTATAGCCACTTAAAAGAAAATGCTTTCAGTCACGCTTGTACAAACTTAACATTAAATAACAAAATGAAGACGCTGCAGCTGCTTCAACCTGCTTGGAGTAGCCAAGAATGGATGGGTTTGTGTTTTTTTAAGAGAATGTCTTTTCACATTTTATTTGTAAATGTAGATGTATTTCTATAGCTTGTTAAATAAACATATTTAAATTCAGGGGTGACCATTTTAATATTTGTTATTTAAAAAATACAAACTAGCTAAAATTTTACAAATTGCCAGATAAAAATCAGTATCAGCCAAAATAAAATATTGTCCTGAACAGCCTTAGAGACATCTAAACACTTCAAAATCAAATCAATCAATTGGAAACCCTCCTCACAGCAAACAAACCATTACGAATGAAAGAATGAACTTTATTTAAAAAGGAGCAACGTACAACTAAAACATAAATGTCACTATTTGATGCGCTGTACCAGATTTTAGCAAAAGCCCCTTTTATCCTGATCCTTGAACTTGATGTTTGTTTCACTTATATCACTACATATCTTTATCTTGAGTGTAAATTGACATTGATGGTAGAATACATGCAAAATATAAATATTTAATGCAAAGTTGAGAGTCATCCCAAGTCATTTCAATATGAATTACATTTCTTTCAGCTTCTCAAAGGTTTCCAGTTCAGCCAATCAATAGAATGGAAATGAACATTAGAAGAAAGATGCTCCTCAGACAACAGGTTATTATTCGGCTGTGATGGTGACAAACTCCAATTTGTAGACGTTTCTGCGGTCTGTCTTGGCTGCATCAACACACTCACACAAACACAGGATTAGAACAAAAGACAAGCCCCGCGGCACAGATTTGCACAGCAACCATAATGGCTGATGACATGCAGCAGTTTGGAGGCTTTCAAAATGACGTGGCTAATCTTCCTGCTCTGGAATAACATCATTTTCTCCGCTTTCTCCTCCTCACCGCCCACCCACCGAGGATTCGCAGGTTATTGTGTGCAAACGCACCCCAAGGTTAACGCGAACAATGAAGGGCAGTGGTGAGCTGGCTGCTCACACTGCCCTGCTGATAGATTTCCATGAGGCATGTGCTCGATCAGAATGATGCTGAGACATTTTAGAATGAACCACCTTCACACTGAACAGCAGGACCAGAGTCTAGACTGAAAGGGAGATAAAGAGTGGGCACGGGTGGGGGGGCTGATTCAAAAATGGTGTTTTTTGGTGTCAATCCTGGTTTACGGCGTATTCAACAGAGAAACTTCTGTTCCTTGACCTCAAACTGACAACGGTTTAGAAAAACAAACCATGAGGCTAAATAACAGTAATTACGAAGAGCTTCGAATTTAGTCGAAAGCTCTTTTGTTTCACACCCAGATTAAACGTTTTCGGAGATTACACAAAACACATTCACACAAAACCTGAACAAAAACCACCCTGGACTTAAATTTATGATCTGTTAAAAACATTTTTTTTTAAAGCACATCAACAGAAAATACAGCATGAATGAATAAAAACTGGAAAATAACGGACCACAAAAAGGTAAATAAAATAAAATGATGTTTACCAATAAAATATAAAAATCAGTTAAAGGGGGGGGGGGGGGGGAGTGCAGCG
>JARVJN010000813.1:26338296-26348864 GCA_031763805.1 Argolebias nigripinnis | reverse complement strand
CTCCTCCCCTCCTTGACTCTCGACACGCCCATTCTGGTGGAGTTTTTGAATCTGGCCTGGGGGCGGGGCGAAAGTTTCACAGTGTGTTGAGCGCCTCTTTAAGAAAAATGGGATGCTCGGTGTGGTTTGAGCTCTTTAACATTTTTCACAAAAATCTTTTAATAAAAAATCAGTAAACAAGTTCTCAGCTTCTTTTTGCAGAGAAAAACATTTTACACGGGTTTCAACTGTGAATATTGGAGCTTCGACAAGACGGAGGTTTTTTCCCCCGAGGTCGGCCTGTTAGCTTAGCTCGTCGCTTAGCTTCTAAGCTTAGCTGCTTTTAACAATCCAAAAAAACGTGATTTTGGACGGTTAAGATGGATTTAAAAGAGAAAAGATAAAGGGATGGGTCAGTGAAGAGCACCGGAGTTGAGCTTTTTGCCATCCAGTGTCTTCAGTAGAAAGAGAGTCACGAAGAAACGATAAAGCCAATAAATGAAAAGAGGTCAATAATTTTCATTTATCATGTGATTAATTGATTTATTGTTTATTACGACTGGCCTAAGGGCCACACTAAGAAAAAAAATTTAAAGTCATAAAATTACAAGAATAAAGCCTTATGAGACATTTGTTTACGGCTCTCGTTTATTATTTTTTTCCACAAGTTGGATCCACGACGCGACCTGTCAATCAGTCCAGTAGGCGTGTCAGCAAATGACCAATCTGAAGCTAAATGCTCCTTACCTGCAGAAGCTGCAGCCCATCAGAGTCTGTAAGCAGGTTCAAAGTCCTGATACTGATAATAATCTGATGCTGACAGATTAACTATCTCCTTATTTGTAAAACCAATACCAAAGTACAACTTAACAAGATGCTCAACATTGTTCATTTCACCACAGTTAAAATGTGGTAAACCTGCTTTATCATGGAGTTTGGATAATAATACAACTCATTTAGCTACGGATTGGTCTTTTGCTGGCACGCCTACTGGATTGATTGACAGGTCGCATTGTGGATCCGACTCGTGGGGAAGAAACAAACAAAACACGAGAGCTGAATATAAAAAAGCTAAGTCTGGTCCTCTGGACATCCAAAAAACAAAACAAAGCCAACATTTTTTTGTAGAAACGTTTCGTCTTTCATCTGAAAGACTTCCTCCTAGACCTCTGTGAATAACAAACAACCATCAGGGTGCTAACGATCCGTCGTTAGGCTGATGGTCCTCCTTGATCATGTGAGCAGCTGGTTTCGGCTGTCATCAGCCAACTGGTTGATCCACTGTGAGAGGGTGCTATTTATAAGACAGAGGTGAATACAGCAACTCAGACTGAGGAAGTCTTGAAGAATCATCTTCAAGACTCGAGAGTGAAGTCCAGTTGCTTCAGTAGAACCCCTTAGAGTTGTCGTGTCCTGGATGAATGAGAATCTACACCACCGGCAGATTATGAATGGGATTGGATCCAAAAAGTAAACTGTCGGTGCCGATCAAAGAGGTTTATTAAAAACCCTGAAGCGGTTCATGATATTTTGCTGACACTACAGTCAAATTGCACACACAGACACATAATGTTCTTATCACCCCGCCTTCAGCAGAGGGCGATAATGACAAACATTATGTAAGAGCTCAAACTTCCTCCTCTGAATTCAACATTAGAGGTGTAAGGCTGTGGTTTGATCCTGTTATTCTTTCTAAGTACAGAAAGAAAAAGCAGCTTGATTTAAAAAACAAAAACAAAAAAGGAGCAAGTTTTAAAAATGGAATGCAAAAAAAAAAAAGCTGCCAAGGGCAAGAAGGCAGGTAAAGGGTGAACGGTTCAACATGTCATAGAGGTCCTAACTGGGGCGCGTGAGGATGTTAACGCCCCTCCCAGCGGGGGTTGTAATTGGCCAAGTGGGAAGTTTAGTTTCTCCGGGGTGTTGACATCGCTGCTCTCACTTCCACGGAACTCCATTAGACTTCCTGTGCAGAATCGATCAGAGCGCTCGATGCTCTCAGACGCCCAACTTCCCTCGGGCAGAGAAGCTTAACGCAACTTTTTCATTGACTACAAAGTCAACACGCTGCACAAGACGGTGCGTTCCCCCACGGCGCACCACTTCTTTAGGAGCTCGCAAAGACAACAATCAAGGTGACACGGTCGTACCTAATTGTTAGCTTGCAGAAGCCGCTCAAAGATACGTTATTGATTTTAATTCACCTGCTGGATTTCTCTATACAATTATCCAACTTAAGCTCACACACACACACACATCAAATCACGCATAATGTGGCCATTACACTGGCCTGATGTTAACACCTCGTCTCCAGAGTGACATGACCACTGCATGCACTTATTTCCTAATCATTTTAAGAATCTGTCACTCATCGACTTGCTCACTAGGCTGAAACTAAACACAGGGTTGTTCGTGTGGCAACAACACACTGCAGGGTCTTTAAATGAAATCACTAAGATCTAACTGAACACGTGTAATTCCCTGTGCAGCAGCAGCGTGAAACGAATGCTTCTTTACGTTTGTGTACAAACCAGAAGCATTAAAACTCAACACCGGAGGGTCTTTACGGAGACGATCAAACCCTGCAGGGTTCAATAAATCAATCATGAGTTCAGTTAAATGCAACCACTGTGCAATTAACATCAAAGCTCGCGTCTCCCAATAAAATTTATTCGCAGTGCATCTCAGCATACTATTCTACCGCAGTCTTGTCTTGCTGCTTCATCCATACATCTCTTCTATGAACAGAAACGGTGCTAAATACATTAATTTATGCAAGAAGAATAAATTTCCCATGATGTTCACATCCCATTAGGAGGTCATTATAAACCAAGAAAAGACTCTAATGCACAGTTTTGAATTATGCTGATTCAACTTTGCTCCAGGCACATATTTGCAATCTCTTAAAAGCAAAATGCCAATGTTTTCAACATTTTGGGGCTCATTTTTGTTCATCTCAGCTTCATAAAAATGTTTTATAGCTTTGGGCAAGGAAGCTTTATTTGAAATGTCATATGATTATAGGGAAGAAGTGAAAAAAACATATACCGGTACGGTAATGTCAAATTTTAAAATCAATTTTTTTTGGGCCTTACAGTGTCAGAACAGACACTTACAGGCTGCTGCGTAATGAGAACAAGAAAGCTGTTTTATGGAAACCTGCAGCTGAAAAGGATGAAACAAGGCATTAAAAAAAAAGATTATGATGTAAATGTATTGTGCAGGTTAAAGCAACAAACATGGATTCATCACTATGACACCGAAACAACGTTGGGACAAAGGAAACGATGAAGATAATAAATAACTAAACAAATCTGATGTTTTATTAATGACCCGTTGGAAATGAGGAGGTGAACTTAAAAATTAAGCGGCACAGCTGACAATAAGGTTAAGATTCCGTTTATTTCTTTAGCATTGTTTGCAAAAAAAAAAAGATTGACTCAGCTACTATCTCATCAAATATTAGATCAATATCTGTAAAATTGATAGAGTTATAAACTATTTTGTTATGGGTAATGTTAAGTAAAGAAACTGCATTTCCTGCAAAAATGCAGTGCGAATGCTTGTTGCAGAAGGACTTGCTGAAAAACAGCTGAAATTAGCTAAAAACATGCTGAAATGTACGGTAGCTAAAATGGAACAACAAGCCTAAATTAGCAGAAGAAAGCACAAAGAACACATTTTGCTGAATTAGGTTTAAATAAGCAAAAATTAACATAAAAATTAGGAAATCAGCTTTAAAAAGCTGAAATTAGAAGGAAAAAAAAACATAAAAAGAAGCCAAAAAGGTAATAACCTACAAGAAGGAAGTGGAGAGTTGAAATGAGCTATTTAAAAAAATAAGTGTGGAACTGGCTGAAAAAAGCTAAAGTTTGCATAAAGCAACTATGGTAAATAGTAGCTGAAATAATAAAAAAAGGCGTTCAATACAACAACAACTGGACTTTGTTACAGAAGACGTTTCGCTTCTCATGCACGCTGTCATTTGAATTGAGAAAGCTTCTCGGATGAGAAGCTAAACGTCTTCTGTAACAAATAAAGTCCAGTTGTTGCTGTATTGAACGCCTTTTTTGATTTTATCATGTCCTGGACGACTGAGAATCTTCACCAGTGTAGTCCAAGACGATCACTGCTGCTCAGAATATTCAAAATGTACAGCTTCTTCACTGGAACAAACTAATTAATAAATAAAAACATCATCTGAGTGTAACAGAGGCAAAAAGCTCATCAGCACGCACCACTTCACTGTGACTCCCTGTGGATGAGATAATGGGACCCTGTAGTTTTATCCATTTGACTTAGTACGCCAGCTATCCTTCAGGAGATTCTCCTGGTCTAACTGGCACAGACTCAGAGAGGGACACGGACAGGCTTGTATGGGAAATATGTGAGTACAGCATTGTTTTACTATACAGTTTTCAAGGTCAAAGAGAAACAAATAATTTTATTGTGATTGTACATAAACTGCAATATGATCTTCTTGCTTCCTGTCATAACATAACATTGTTATAAAAATTGACTTCGATTTGTGGCCTAGCCCTTGGAGCTGGGGTGACGAAAAGTATAAGCAACACTGTATGCCATACTGTTTACTGATGATGCATATGTGTATCAAGTTTCATTCAGTTATCTTGAGCAGATCAGAAGTTATGGGCAGGGCAATAGAATGCTTACAGATGTTGATACCATACCACTTTATTTATAAAGCACTTAAAAACAGCAACAAGGCCAACCAAAGTGCTGTACAGCAAAGGACACTGGATAAAATACATCGCTCTAAACAGGTAAAGATAAGAGCTAAATGACTAAGATTATATAATAGACAAGTTAAAATCAACTCACAGAGTGTCAAAAGCCAGGGAATAAAAACGAGTTTTCAAACTAGACTTAAAAACAGTGAGAGAGGGGCCCGCCTGACATGCAGTGATAACTCATTCCACAGTTTTGGACCTGCAACAGAGAAGGTCCTGTCACCTCTGAGCTTAAAACGAGTGCCTGGAACCAATAAAAGCATCTGATCTGCTGACTTCAGAGAGCGAGATCAGCCAGATAGGAGGGGGCAGAGATGTTCAGAGATTTTAAAACATACAGAAGGATTTTAAAATAAATTCAAAAGTGAACCAGGAGCCAGTGAAGGGATGCCAAAACAGAAAAAATGTGCTCTCTTTTGTCTGTACCGGTTAAAAATCAGGCTGCAGCATTTTGGACCAGTTGTACCGGTAATCGTGCAATAGAGGTCTGACTGATTCCAAAAAGAAACGCATTGCAGTAATTAAACCTGAATGATATGAAATGTATTTCTGTCTCAAGGTATACTTTTGGACAGTATGGACTTCAATTTAGACAGTCGCCTCAACTGAAAAAACTGGGTTTAACAATCATGTTTACATGACGGTTTAGTTTCATGGAAGGGCCCATTTTCACTCCCAGATTAGTGACAACTTGTTTCATTAAAAGGGCTAGAGAGAAAAAGTTGATACAGTGGTTCTTGATTTTGCCATTAGGTAGAAAACAACATGACTTCTGTCTTCTTCTCATTAACATTTAAGAAATTTAAAGCCATCCAGTCCCTGATGTCAACCAGGCAGTCAAGAAGAGGTTGGATAGAGAGTGCACCAGTGTACTTCAGAGGGAAGTAAATTTGACAGTCATCTGCGTAAAAATGAAAAGGTATGCCATGTTTACAAAAATAGCACCTAGTAGCAGCAGATAAAGGAAAGAGAAGAGGACCAAGGGTAGACCCCTTCGGTACCCCACACCGAATAGCTGTTGATGTTCAAATAAAATATGGTAAAATATGGTAAATGATAAACAGACTGTACTTGTATAGCACCTTTCTATCTAATCAAGATACCCAAATCTCTTTACAACACAATCTGTGCCCTTGTTTACCTTGTCACAGAGAACTTTATACTTTGCATTAATTACATTTGTTTACCTTAAATATATAGATTTTTTATATGTCTGTCTTCACAGTGGAAAAATACTGAGCCTGCGGGTGTTGTGAAATAATGATGAGTCACGCGTCTCCTGTTTATAAAAATAGATACAGCTCATTATGAATATAGGGCTTGTCTAACTAGGTTTTCATTAATGGAACAGGAGTACATAAACAATCAGCCCCAGTTATCAGAAAACGCAGAGCACAAAGTCTTTCCGACACGTTTTTTTTTTTGTCTTTCTTATGACATGAAGGAGAGCTATAAAAGCTAGATTGGACTTTTTGTCTGTTATGCCTCTCCTACAAGCTGCGTGAAAAGCATCCTGTATGACTGGAGTCAGTTTATTGCAATAAACAAATTCAAAGACCATTTTTGAAGACATCTTTTATTAACTCACTGTACACGTTTAATTTAGATTACCACAACAACCTCCACACACATCCATACATCACTCTATATCTCTACAAAGCTAATTGAAGAAATCCTTCTGTAAAGACTAATCAGTGCTTCAGATCACATTCATACCCCGATGGGACACAGACAGCGAGGCGTTCAATGGCTTGTTCAGGGACACTTCCATATGTGACTGGATAGTGGTGGAATCAAACTCACAATGAAGGACGAAGCGCTAAACAACTCAGCCACAGCTGCACCATTCTTTTTCCTTTAGTGGAAACTTCCACTAAATTTAATTCCGGTAAATTCAAGGCCCCAATTTTTTCAAAGACAGGTGTCCACGCTAAAAGCGTTCAGGAGAATGATGATACACGGAGCAATGCTATGTATGCAGAGCTAAGTGCCATCCAATGACATCACTCAATAGGTACACATATTATCCCTTAAGCATGTTTTGAGTCTGCTCTAAGGTCTCATTATCTCCTGAAGCTCTAGAACCTCTGAAGCTTTTACAGTCAATTTGGTCTAAGGACCTATTGCTTTGAATGTGATCCGCGCTGCACAACCACAAGTGTCTGTTTCAATCATAGACTGTAAACTAATAGAACCAGGATCTGGAGTCAAAATTGGAAATTGACAAACATTTCCTGTCGGCTGCTTAATCAAAATATCTAAGCTGATAAATGTGCAATGAATTATATAAGTTTGGCTTCTTTTAAATTTAATTTTGATTTTTGCTCTTGCTGATTCTAAAGTTAATACACATTGGTTTGTTATTTAAATTTAAAATGACTAGCTGTGCATTTGCTCCATGTTAAGTCATTTTGTTTGACTACGGTAATTACACCACCATCTTAAGTTATTCAACTGGTTGACTTAACTTAAAATTGTTTTGCTGAACTAAAAATAAACTTTTATAATTGTATTTTTTTAGGTCATAATGTGCTGATTGCTAAAGCTGAGAATATGCTATTTAAAAATATATATTTTATTTGTATAATTAGATTTTAATTAGCTTAATTCCACAAAATAAATGTTTTTGTCATGGTGAAGTAATTAAAGAGTAACAGAACAGCCAGACATATTTTATTTAGGTGAACGAAACAGACGTATCAAAAATATTATTTTATATTAAAAACACTCAAAATAGCAAATGATTAAAATGTTTATCGTCTCTCATTCTTAACTGATACATACAGAAAATAATATGTTTTGTTAGTTTATTAATTATAGGCATAAGATTGTTTTGTGTGTTTTTTAAATAAAACAACACAAAACAGGATTTTGCATCTATTAGGAATTTTTAACATTAGTTCCAAATCAAGAGATGGATGTTTTGCACATTTTGGTGATAATAATTCAAATTATTCAGCCTTGTATCAGCATGTAGATCAGCTCAGATATTGAATTAATTTCCACTCTGTGGCTGCTATCTTCACTAATTAACTCATTTAGTCAGATTCCTCCACCTCCTTTAGTCATTGAGATGCTGGAAGAGAGAATGGAGAGAAAACAAGGACGTTTGAAAAAGAGAGGACAATTGGAAGTATTAGGAGAAAAGGCAAGGGATGGATGATTAAGAGAGAAAGAAACAAGAGAAGAAAATAAAGAAGAAAAAGGAGTGAGGAGGGCATAAAAACAAGAAAAAGAGAAAGAAAGAAGCAGGGATGAGGAAAGGGGAGGAACTGAATACAAAGAAATGAGAAAAGAGCAAATGGAAAAAAGAGGAGGTGAGAAAAGGAGGAACAGTTATGAGGAAAAGAGAAGAACTGAAGGGATGAACAGGAACTAAAAAGAAAAAGCAAATATTTCAAAGATGGAATAAAGACAAACACAAATTAAATGATTTTTTTAATAAACAAAAGAACATAATTTGCTGTTAAAAATTGCAGCACAAAAAAAGAGAAATAAAACAAAATGAAAAATACAATAATGTGGGAAATGGTTATAAAAAAGGGAAAGGTGGTGAAGAAAAAAATGAATGGATACTTCATTTTACAAATGAAACAGATGAGAAGAGGAGGATGAGTTAAGTGTCATCTAACTGTAACCATGACAACAGCATTTACCTTTCAATCATCTCCTGTATACTTTATCAATCTTCCTGTTGTTTGTACGTCTTTTTTAATCTTAATTCATTCTTTTTTCTTTCTTTTTTTTTTTTTTTACCTTGAGTTACTTTAAAATGCACATTTGTCATCAGTTTCTGTGTTCGGCTCTGTCCTGTGAGCCATTTTCATTCAACCTTTATTTAGGCAGGTTAATCCCATTGAGCCTCGAGGACTCATTTACAAGAGAAACCTGGTTACAAACAAAAAATGATGACAACATGAACAACAATAGACAATCATAAGAGAGGCATACAGATTTTTTTAACAAGTTTAAAAAAAGATGTCTAAGTAGCAAGACAGATAGATTATAAGGCAAATGTAGAAAACTAAAAAGAGGAACATGTCTGCTTTGGTTCTTGCCAGGAGTCCAACAGATTCTTAAAGCCATTTAGAGAGGTCAAGGTCGAGAGCTTCAGATCATGCAGGTTAAAATAACAATGAAGAGAAAGTTAACACGAGGCAAACAGACCGATTTTAATTTGGAGTTAAGCTTTATATTTTATTCATTATGTGAAATGAGAAATAAAAAATAAAAAACTCAGCTAACTGGATATGGGAATTATTCATGATTGCTTTTCTTCAGTTTTAGATCTGCTCCTGCACGTCCTTTACACAATAAAGTCTTACTGAGACAAAGTGTTTAAACAATCAAAAATGTTCTGGTTCTTTGCCATTTTTGGCTTTGGACTGGCATAAACTTATTAAATTGATGTTTCAAAAATAACAAATAAAATTCTTGAAAATATCAATTATAAAAGTTTATTTTGTAGTTGTAAACCAAGAATCAGGCTAAACTTCATGCCACAGGTAATTTGATAAGTGGCTGTGTTTATTGATACATTTCTATACGTGGAAAACTCTTGTCTAGAAATAACAGTTACATTTTCTAATCAGCTGTTATTCATTCAGGACCAAAATATGAAATGAACAGTCCCCTTGTTTTTCCTGCTTTTTTGCATGATCCAATAAAAAAAGGGTTATAATTGTTATTATTGAGTTTCTGTTAAATTTTTTATTTAACATTTGTACCTTTTTTATTTTTACTTAAACATTTTTTAACCATTTTTTTAATTATTATTTTTTTTAAACATGACTCACTATGTGATCTACTGTTTATTAATTAAAAAAACGTTTTCAACCTAATTTAATGTTTTTTCCTAATTCTTTTTTTTTTTTTTTTTTTTTTCAGGGAAACGGCAGCAAACTATGAAATATCAGCCAAGTTTCGGTAAAAATCCGAACCTGTCAAAAAGTCAAAATCCCATAAAGGGTAAAAAAAAAAAAAACTTCCATGTGAGACACACGGCAGAAGAATCTGCGTCAGAGGCCAAAAATAAAAACCTCCTGTTTTTACTTGTTTTCTCTTTTTTTAAAACCTTTCTGGCAACCAAAATGAGTATTTCTGTATAATTTATCTTCACCAAGCAGGCTGCAGGCAAACAGCTAATGAACTGACTGTTAGCTCTGACATTTGCATTTTTAAAGTTCCTCGAGAAACGTAAGCAAAGAAGAATTACTCAAAAGTCCTATCCTGATATATTCTGTGATGGAAAATCTGCCTGGCAACATAACTTCTACACAAACAAGTCGACTCTAAAGAATTATAATGTCCCCCGCCTCAATCTAAAATCCTATTTAGCATATAGCACGTCTTGTCTTTGATCCCCTCGTGCCCTGGCCTGCTTTAGATCACAGTAAAAACATCTTATTAGAATATCAAAGGTAAACTATTTTACCCCCAAACTCATCATCCAAGGGTTGAGCTGAGAAGTTTTCACCTCCACGGTGGAGCAGTTTCCCCGGAGGAGAGCGCCGCGAGCCGCTCTGCAGGGAAATGAAACATAAACAAGAGCAAGAAAAGAAACCGCCAACAGAATCGAGCTCTCGGGTTTTACAAGAAGAGATTTGATGAGTTTCATGAATTCAGCTGTTCGCTGAAGCATCTTCTACAAGGTCAAATGTTGGGAACTGCGAGAGTTGAACCCCAAGTCAGAGAAAAACTGAAACATAAAACTTTGACTTCACTGTGGTTCAGTCAGTCAGCATTTTTACTAAACATTACATCTTTAATATTGTATACCACCAGCGGACAGTACCGTTTTTTTTTGCCAAATGTGTGTTTGAACTTTGTTGTCTATAGCAT
>JARVJN010000813.1:26237770-26248673 GCA_031763805.1 Argolebias nigripinnis | reverse complement strand
AGAGGACCAGACTTAGCTTCTTTTTTTTTTTTCTTTTTTTTTTTTTTTATTATTTAGCTGCTGTTTGTCTTAGTTCATATCTTAGATCTTATTAGTTTTTCTTTTACATTTTATTGTTAGTTGTAACTGGGACCCTGTGTACATAATTTTGTTCCACCACATGTACCACATGAGATGTGAATGACAAATATAAAATTCTCTGACTCTCCCTCTGTACAAATTCTGAGTATTTTTTTTAAATAAAATATGACAAGTGATTCACAAGATATGCCTTGATAACGAACAAAAAGAAAGAAAATGGTGATTCATAGAGACATTGCCCACCTCTACTATTGTTAGAACAGGTTGGAACCCTAAAACAAACAAACAAACAAACAAACAAAAAACAGCTCTAATTCATGATTAGCTAATCAAAAAGCCAGCAATTCACCCGGTTCATTAGATTTCTCAGCTGTTTGTGAACCAGTGCAAATGGGTCCACGCTGCTGAAATTGTTAAAGATCTTCTAATTATTGTGTTTTATTTTTCTGACAATCTACTTATCAGTGTTTCAGAGTAAAATATTAAATTGACAAATTCACCTTGGTTAAGATTTCCACTGTTCTCGTTTTTATTGGAACACAGAAAGTTATGGAAAAAAAGAGATTCCCAAACGATCAGGTGTAAATTTCTTCATATTTATTACAAAACTTTTGAGAACAGCAGCAATCACACAAAACCAATGTATTTACAAGTGCACATTAATCAATATCTTCACCTGTCTGAGGTTCTGACCTATTCAGACTTAATGAACTGAGAAGGTTTGTTTTGTAAAGAACTCATCAGGGGCCTTACCTTCCGCTTGGTCTTCTATATTGATACAGTAAAATAGTGCATGGTGCCTGCATATATATGCATTTAATCAAAAGTACATATCAAAACACAGCTGAAACACCACACCTGTTGTGTCCACAGGTAAACCCATCATGGAGAACATCACTGATGCCATTTATGGCAGCAGGAAGACCATCTGTGTGATCAGCCGCCACTATCTGCAGAGTGAATGGTGTTCCAGAGAGATCCAGATGGCCAGGTGGGGAAGTGCTGTTTTTAGTAGATTTAAAAATAAAATTAAAAGGAACAAATACAAATGCATGATTTCATTGGCCTGCGTTCCAAACAGCTTAAACTTACTCAAAAACTCCTGGAGCCTGGCAGTTAGTTAACTTCTGTGCGGTTTAACGAGAAACTCGTTCAACTGTAACACAACCAAAATAGTTGCAAATTACTTGCAGAATTAATCATGCTGTTTGAGTAGTAGTGTAAATTAAAGTTATTATAATAAAGCATAAAACAAAACATGTCTACAATGCACATAAATGAATACATCTACTAACAGACAATGATGTTTTAGCAAGAAGAAATAAACACTATCTCTGAAATAAGGAGAGATGCAGAGTGAAACTAAACATGTGCTAAATCACTTCCTGACTCCCAGCATGCATTTCTGACCAATCACAACAGGTAGAGAACTAAACCAATCACAGTGAACTTACCCAAACAGATACAGTAGTTCCTCGTTTATTGCGGGAGGTTACGTTCCAGATCCCCGCCCCCCAATAAGTGACAATCCTAGAAGTGGTTACATTATATTTATTTTTGTATTTATATTTATTTTAAGGCTTTATAAACCCTTCCCACACTTGTAATGCTCTAAACTCTTAAACCTATGTCGATTTAACAATATGCGTATATGTACTGCACAGTACTGCGTAGCTACTAAATTTGACTTACCAGCTCGGCAGAACAGCAGCAGCTCTCGGTTCTGGTCCGACTTGATTTAATTTCTGCAGTTCTACCTGCAGCAACAAAGCCCCCAATGTTTTAAACTCTTAAACCTACTAATTTTAACAACATATACAAAATTTTACTTACCAGCTCGGCAGAAGAGCAGCCGCTCACTTCCATTCCGACTTGGTTCCATTTTGGCAGCGGACCTACCCTGACAGTTCTGGTCACCTCTCTGGCTCGGGGTACAATAGCGGTAATGTGCTCCGGCAACAGCCCCAGACCTACGGCGGCAAGTCCCCACTTGGAAGTCCTCGTGGACTGACTAGGATCTCTCGGGTTCACTCATGACTTCACTTTCTGTTTGGCAGAAAGCAGCGGCCGGAGGCACTACACTACACTAATTGACATCTGGGCAATGTAGTCCTTATGAGTGGTGATTACAGTGTAGGCTCATTGAAAGAAAACTACAAAATGGTAGTCACTGTCCGAATGTTTTTTCCTTTTTTCCTTTTTCCCCAACCATGTGAGTACAGTAATATTAATGTAAAATTGATATTCATGTGTCATGTACTGTCCTACACTGTACAATTACATTTTGTTGTTGTTGTTGACAAACCACGATCGGAGCGAAAGTCGAACCGTGATGTGGCGAGGGACTACTTTAAACTGAGAGCATGACAACGATCAATTATTTCTTATCTGTCACTCTTGATGTAACTTTTGAATAGCATGAGGGATTCTGAAGGAACTTCATTGGAAAATCATACAACCTTTTGATTGACTGATGAGCAACAGTTAAGAGGAAATGTAAACAAATTAAGGTTGGAGAAACCTAAACTGTATTATTTATATGTGATGGCTGTGAGTATTTAAAAGTCTCTTCAACATGTTGAACACATAAGAGAAAGTATCCTAAATATGTTTTCTATTCCACCTTCTTTTTTGCAGCTTTCGTCTGTTTGATGAACAGAAGGATGTGTTGATCCTGCTGTTTCTGGAGGAGATCCCTCCTCATCATCTGTCTCCATACTACCGCATGAGGAAGCTGGTAAAGAAACGCACCTACCTGAGCTGGCCTCAGGCTGCACAACACCCAGGAGTCTTCTGGCAGAACGTCCAGCGAGCTCTGCAGACAGGAGACGCTCTGACGGAGGACACAGACCTGCTGACCGGACCAACAGGACGCTGAGAAAAGGAGCAGAACTGTGAGGTTACCAGGAATAGAAATGTTTATAGTTTAAAAAAATGAATTTTAAAAATAGACACTTAATGTAAAAACAATTTCATATTTTAATTACTTTCATTATATTTGTAAGGTTCCTGATTTTTTTCCCCCAAATGTCTTCTGTCGTGTAGTTTTACTCATATGTATCAATCATGTAAATCTTTATTTGTTCATTTTGTTTATATATATACACTTGTTTAAATGTGGACATATTATGGTATGATTTCCCCCTGTTGTTCAATAAAGCTACTTCACTAGTTCTCCATCAGGTCTGAGGTCGCATTAAATACATAAAAAATATTTTGTTCATTTCATCAAGTGTGTAATTTACAGGTCATTGAAGTGATCATAGATGCAACGGTTAACAGGAATGTGATCCTTACTGTTGTGTGATTAAAAAGGATTTGAGCAGCAGCACAGTTTTTTTATTTTCTGAGATGGACTTGTGACCTGTCCTGGATTTAACCTCGCTTTATGCACGGCAACAGCTGGAGATTGAGAAAAAACTCAATACGGACAATGGCTGGATGGATGGATGGATAAACGGACAGTATGTATTTATGTGAAGAATGCAGTCGGTATATGTATTTAAACTACAGCGACAAAGTGAAGAACAGATTATTTCTGGACTGAGTGTACTTGTGAATCACAGAAGTGGTGCTAAACAGAGGCTAAATTAACACGCTGCTTTTCTAATTCCTTCATTATAACGGCAGCGGTGTACATTTGATTAACCGATGAACAATTCACACTTCACTCTAAAACTGTTCAGTTCTGAGTTCAAATGGGTGCATGCTGCTACTAAAATTGCAAAGTCAAATCTATATTTAAGAAAATTATTAAAACAACATTTCTGAACAAATATTCATAAGTTGTTTTATATCCAAATTACTATATATGGTATTGTGTGAGAAGTCATTTATTATCTTATATTTTTTATATGTGATTGCTGTTTGAATTGATTGTTTGAATTAATTTTGTTTGAAGAAGGGGCAGATATAATGATTTTTTTCTTCTTCTGCCTCCTTTCATTTCATGTATTGTTTTTATGTTGTTTTGTAAATAATTTTTTTGTGTTTTTTTATTTTGAAATGAATAAATTTTTAACATAAAAATAAAAAAAAATGTGTGAAAAGACTATTTAGAATGACTAAAATTAGAAAATAATAAATTCGTAAAAATGTAACATGTGAATAAGCAACACAGACGCATAGCACAAAACAACTACAAAGTCATTTGTAATGGTAGCTCAGCATGTTGTTTTTACAGTGTTGTAAAGCAGTTGGAATGGCCATTCTGGTTTGGGAGCTAGTTTTTGCCTCGAGTGCAATAGTTTAAGTATCTGGATGTATTGTTCACGAGCGGCCAGGATCAGTCACTTGGTGCTGCCTCGGATAGAAAAAAAAACTACGTCTGTCTTATAAACGGTGTAACTCCTACCCACTTGAATATCTTAGGGTTTACTACTTTACCTGCATTTTTCAATTCCAGTCCAGAAAAGCACCTATCTACAAAAACTACAATCAACCGCTTTTCAAATCCCTCAGGGACGTGGGACATTGGTGTAGCCTTGTATTAAATTGAGGTAATCTTTCATTCAACCTTTATTTATAAAGGTTAATTCCACTGAGCCTCAGGAACTCATTTACAGGAGACTTGAATCTGGGTCTTGGTCTAAAACTGGTGTTTTGGACCAATCTAAACATTTTTACTGACCAAACACAGTGCATGCTTTTACCTACAACAGTGACCCCTTTAGGCAGGACAATATATCCTAACACTGCAATAAAAGTGTCACCACATGATTCTATTGTAACAACTGAGGGATGGTGTCCAATGCAGAAACACTAAAAATATAAAGTTCTGCTTATGAATTATTGAGTCTTACCACTCAGTTTAGGCATTTTCTCAATTTTTGTCAGGTTTTCAGTTTTAGTTTGATACATTTTCATTTAGTTGCTTCACTTAAAATGAAAGTGCATCTACTTACTGTAAATGTGGAAGTGAAGCTGCAACTCACACTTCATCTCTGTCAAGGAAATATGAAAAAAGTGAAGAAACACATCAGTTCATTTTTAACCCAGACTAATGCTTCATGAAGTTCTGATCATCGGCTGTGAGTATAACAACTATTTTTTAGGCTGCATTTGAACTGTGATTTAACTTTAATAAAAACAAAAATCTAAGGAGATTGTTTTATTTTTAACTTTATTTTGACATCAAGTCAGTTTTCCAAAACGCAGATAAAATATGTATTTGTTAAAAAAAATGCATGCAATTTTTCTCAGTAAAAATATAAATATGCTTTTCACACAAGTCCTAAGAGTAGATAAAGAGAACACTGACAAAATGTATTATACTTGGTCATTTATTTATTGAGGAAAATTATCCAATACATATTTGTGAGTAGCAAAAGTATGTGAAACTTTGCTTACAATATTTGGTGTGGACACCACGCCCCCCTCCCCACCACTACCACCACCCACCCCCATTTCCCGTTCCTGTTTCTTTCATTTAAGAAACATTTCTAAAATATGACCCATGGTCTCCACAGTTGACTTAGGAGAAAATGATTCATGCTTTTGTGTCATCACGTCTGGAATACCGTAATGCCCTTTTTACCTGCTTGGACAAGTCTTCTGTCTCAAGTCTACA
Organism: Argolebias nigripinnis; assembly: GCA_031763805.1. Lineage (NCBI taxonomy): Eukaryota > Metazoa > Chordata > Actinopteri > Cyprinodontiformes > Rivulidae > Argolebias > Argolebias nigripinnis. The sequence goes on along the minus strand of JARVJN010000813.1, from coordinate 26,243,023 downwards.
AGCAATACAGAACGCAGCTGCCAGACTTCTCACAACTCGAGTAAATACTGTCATATCACTCCGCTTCTATATTCATGGACTCCCAGTCGAGTTTAGATTTCGTTTCAAAGTTATTGTGCTGAAGTACAGAGCTTTAAATGGCCAGACTCCTGTTTATCTTTGTTAGCTTTTAACCAAATATGCTGCTGCTCGTGGCCTTCGTTCACAGACACTGAATATGTTGGATGTTCCACGTACGTGGCTGAAAACAAAAGGGGACAGGGCCTGTCAGTCAGTGGCACCAAGGCTGGGGAACAGTTTGCCCCTGCAGCTTCGTTTTGCTGACACTGTGGAGGTTTTTAAAAAGCGACTGAAAACAGTTTTATTCTTCAAAGCTTTTATATCATGATTTTATTGTGTTTTTTGAAGTTCTAATGCTTGTTTTATTCTTTGTATATTTTAGTATTGATTTTTATTGTACACTGCTTTGTGATTTTATATCTGTAATAAATGCTCTTTAAATAAACTTTACTTATTTACATAGTATTCTTATTTAAAACAAGAGAGCATAATATTCCAATACAACAATTCATGTTTGTATGTGTATGTTTTTTGCAGATTATCAAACACCTTTGAGCCGCACTAACATCAAACCATCATAACTTCAAAGTACTGGCCACAATGGGAAGTTTGTTTTTACATTGTATTCTAAATCTTATCGGTCTCCTATTTCTTATTAGCCCCTCACTGGCATATTCACTGAAAAACTGCACCATGAGTTATCAAGAGAATTCCTCTGTTGATGTTTCTTTGCATTGTGCAGAAAACAAACTCATGACTGTCCCTGATGACATCCCCAGAGATGCTGCTTACCTACAACTTTTTACTAATCTACTTAAAAAAATTAACAAGGACGATTTTGCTGGCATGTCAAAGCTGAGATATTTGGATCTTCATTACAATCAAATCACTTTTGTGGACAATGGATCATTCATTGATTTGGTTTCCCTAAAAACACTGACGATGTCAGAGAACAACCTCACCTCTTTGACTGGCAACATGTTTCAAGGTCTTTCCAACCTCACCATGCTTGATCTCAACGTAAACAAGATTCAGTTCATTCATGCCTCAGCCGTCCAGTTCCTGGTCAACTTAGAAGAACTGCATTTAGGCCACAATAGTTTGCAACAAGTCACCGATATTCAACCAATTCTACAATTACCACAAATACGGAGGCTTGTGCTTAGACTTACTCTATTGTCCTCCTTTGAAACTAACGACCTGCCAATGAACCTCTCATCAAGTCTGAAAGAGCTGCTTGTTGCTGGTTTCAACTTCAAAAAGTTCAGCATCACAACACCAGTCTTTCCTGACCTCCAGATGTTAGATTTTGGTATATTGAAATATAATAATACCATGATATGGGACATTTCTGACAAAAACTTACTGAGGAACATAACAGATCTGTATCTCAATGAACTTGTGTTTTCCTTTAAAGGAATCCAAAAAGTCCTTAAGAGTCTCGACAAACTGAAAAATCTTAGATTGAATTATGTGCAAATGTGGATTAAAAAGGGATTATTATCTACAGTCTGCAAAATACCAACTCTGAGGAAACTGGAATTGCATAATAACATACTTAACAAATTGACTTTGAATCTTGCACCTTGTTCTCAGCTGACAGAACTTAACCTGCAAAGCACTTACATATCTGACCTTCAAACAGGTTTCATACAATCATTGAAGAACCTGCGTTCCTTAAATTTGGTAGACAACTTACTGACCAAAGTTCCACCTGGCATAAGGAGCCTCACTCTCCTTCAGATCTTGAACATAGATTCAAATGTGATCTCTCAGTTGACCTGTGAGGATTTTTTGAACATGACACATCTTACAGAGCTTTCCCTAAGTAGTAACCATATTCCCAAACTGGAGAAATGTGTATTTAAAAGTCTGACTGAGCTAAAGTTTTTAGATGTGAGCAACAATCTGCTGCAAACATTTGAAGACACATTCAACGTTTCCCTTCAGAAGCTAGAGACCTTGGATATTAGCCACAACCCTCTGATAACTCTAGGAATGGGTGATTTTCAGGGTTTAAAGTCGCTAAAACAACTGGATGTAACATCCATGTCTCTTGAAAAGTTGAACTGTAAAACAGTTCTAGGATTAAACAACCTTAAAGCTCTTACTGTATTTCTTCCAAGAGATTCTGAGATCGACTTCAGAGAACTAAAACACATAGAAATGATCACAATCCACACAAATGCTGGCAGCGCTTTCAAAACTCCTCAACCAACCAGTTATGAAGCCCAAACTCACTCAGCATTTTTGAAAAGTCTCACAGTAATTAACAGTGGCACTTCATTTGAGCTGCCAAAACAGATGTTTCAGATTTTTAAACACCTGGAATACTTTAAGGCGGTCAGAGTTTATGGTAATCCTCCTGATGTGGACACATTTCAATTGAACTCACAGCTCAAGACTCTGATATTTGCAGAATCAGATTTATCACATTTGAATGTTGAAATGTTTCTACCAATTCCAAACCTGGAGATTCTTGATCTTTCTTGGTCTAAGTTCAAGTCTTTGGATTTTCTGGCACATGCCAATCTTTCTGCACTCAGATTCCTGAAAGTGACTGACAATAAGATCAATGTGATTAGTGAGAGTGTGTTCAGGTTTCTCCCCTCTCTCATATACTTGAACCTGGACAACAACCCATTCACCTGTGAATGCTCAAATGCATTTTTCATCCAGTGGATAAAGGACAACAAGCAAACACAGGTGGTAAATGCTCATCAGTATAAATGTTCCTTTCCTGTGGACAAACAAGGAACCTTGTTACTAGACTTTGATTTCCAGTCCTGTTGGAAAGATGGCAACTTATTTTACTTCATCTTCAGCTCTTGTCTGGTTGTTCTGACTCTCCTCACTTCCTTCATCTACCACTTCCTGAGGTGGCATTTAGCCAACACATTCCAAATCCTCCAGGCCTTTCTTTATGACAACAAGATGAGGAAGAAAGGAGATCCTCATCAGTTTGATGCCTTTGTGTCCTACAACGTCCACGATGAGGACTGGGTTTACAGAGAGATGCTTCCAGTTCTGGAGGGAGAGCAGGGCTGGAGACTCTGCCTGCACCACAGAGACTTCCAACCAGGTAACTCTGCATCTCTTTCTGTGTTTTAATTACAGAATGCTACATAAACAAGTTTTGTATAAGCTGATTTCTGCTCATGAATATGTGAGTTGTGTTGTTGGAGTGACCGACAGCTTCTAGGTGTAGGTGGAACTGCATCAAGGATCAGTTCTGAGTCCCTTCTTGTTTGTTCTTGACTGGTTAACAGATGAGGTCAGACAGAAATTCCCACTGACTATGAAGTTTGCAGATGACATTGTGACCTGTAGTCATACAGAGCTATGGAGATTTTGGGGTTTTCCACTCACTGACACCTCTTGCAGCTCCTTAGTGGCAAGGCAGAGTCTAACTTCTTCTGCTGTCTCCAGTTCTGTTGATGAGGAACCTCTGTATGTAAGGCTGCCTGAATTATCTAGACTCTGGTGGAATGTTGTTCCACATCGGTATTTTGTCTGGCCCTAGGGAGATCTAATCACAATCCAAGTTTGAAGTAACCTTGTTTTCCTTGTACTCCTTGTAGCTTCTGCTCCTCAGCAACTTGCACCATGGAACTACAAAATCTCATCAGGACTTTGTGTCCTCTTATGTTCATCTTCTGGATCTGCTACCTGCAACCAACTGCAATAAGTATAACCTTAACATCTTGCCATCCAGCCTTGAGGTCCACCCTGCCTCTGAGCAGAGCGTTGTTTGAGGAGGACAAGCAGTCAGAGGTCCAGATACAAATCCAAGTCATAATCTGGGACCCACTGGAACTCTCAACTTGTCGCTTGCCTGGCCACCTGGGCCAGTGGTTCTGGACTGAGTGAAGCAGATTTAAGTTTTTGAAGTTGTTTCTTTATTGTGGTGAGGTCAGTGGGAGAATTATCTTCAGAATTTCGGTAATCAAAGAAAGCTACTTCATTGGCTGAGCAGGACTCAGCTGCTTTGTTGGTCAGGCAAGACTTCGCTGCTTTGGTGGCTGGGCAGGACTCGGCTTCTTTGTCGGCCGGGAAGGACTCGGTTGCTTTGTCAGCCAGGCATGATTTGTCAGTTGAGGTCCTGATGACTCTCATTGCTTTAGATTTGGCATACCCAGCTTGGGTCTGATGTTGGCCCTTCTGGTGGTGGCCATGAGGAGGGAGGGCTTTACCATCAAGCAAGATGAAGGAGGTGGTGGGTTGTTGCCTTACACCCATGGAGAGTTAACAAGGTGGCATCAGCATTCACACTGGTTTCTTGCAGGAAGTGCAGTTTATCTGGTTAACTTTGGATCTACTGGTAGTACCTGTTAATCAAAACGTTATCTGGTTTTAATGAGACTACTGTAGTAAACTCAGTGTGAAAACATGTATCACATCTCAGTGCACACTACCTGCTACATGCTGATGAAGCTTGTTTTGTTACTTTTTGTATTGCCGTGCAGTATTTTTGAACAACAGTTCTTATCAGCTTGTCAGATAAGCAGTGAACTGAGACTACAAAGCTGCAGATTTAGATTTTTTTTGTTTTGTTTCACATTTACTCTCACAACTTCCTGTATCAGCAAGTCTACATGCTCACTTCATTTTAGTGGATGGGTTGCAGAGTACATAAGTAGTGAAGACATTTACCCCTCAGCAAAAAGGTAGCAGGTTCACCTCCCATCCATGAGAGACTATGGGGGAACTTTAATGTTCTCCCCATGCACGCAAGGGCTTTCTTCTTTTTCCGTCCATAGATTTAAAACATGCATGTTTGGTTAATTGGCATCACTAAATTGTTCCTAGGTGTGGGTGAGAGTGTAAGTCATTGTTTGTATTGTTTGTTTCTGTGTCCCTGTGATGGACTTGATCTGACAATTACCGGTCCTAAATGTACTCTGCCTTTTGCACATTGACTGCTGGGTATAGGCAAAAGCTACCCATGGTTTGGGAAGGAAACGTGGGTTAAAAAATGAATACAATAGATGGATAGATTTTACTGGTAGTTGTGTGGTTTGTGGTGTAAAACTGAACTAACATTGCACTTCTCTAATTAAAAAAAACTTTATGAGACAGCAGTCTCATGAAAATTGTGCTTTAAAACATATTATTTGTTGTGTCCACAGGTAAACCCATCATGGAGAACATCACTGATGCTATTTATGGCAGCAGGAAGACCATCTGTGTGAT
>JARVJN010000813.1:26041113-26054580 GCA_031763805.1 Argolebias nigripinnis | reverse complement strand
AAAATAACTTTGTTTACATTAAGTGCAGTGAGTATGCCTTACCCAAGATTCATTGCAGCGTGTAAGTCAGTTGTTAGGGATAGTTCAAAATAACTTTGTTTACATTAAGTGCAGTGAGTATGCCTTACCCAAGATTCATTGCAGCGTGTAAGTCAGTTGTTAGTGTTACCCACTAGGTGGTAGTAGTAGACAGGGTCAGCTGTATCAACACTGCAGATGCCTTCTGCATTTTAATGGCACGCCATACAAACTTGTAAATATTTTCTTTGCAGATTGTTATTAGGAATCCCTGTGCAGTAAAAATCTGTCATGCACAGTGGATTTTGACAGCTTTGTCTTTGTCTCTCTCCACATGCTCGTTCCTCTCAGGAGGTAGATTTGATCAGAGAACAGGTGCAGCAGCTCATCTCTCTGCCAATGTGGACGTGCCTTTTACCAGTAAGATGTCATCCAATCACTTGAATTAAGTTTGTCTAGTAAACTAATATTGTAAACCATTGTTGTCAGAATTAGGATCGCTCTCCTCTCTGTAACTAAATGTAGTTAAAGATTCTCACTGATCTTTTTTATGACGTCTGCTTGATTTTATTTTGTATTTCATCTCATTTTCAGTCCCGACTCCAACATGAGCTGAAAAAGGTTCCGAAGCTGCAGAAGTTCTGGAATCTAATCAAGAAGAAATCTGATAAGCTGGATGCTGACACAGCCGAGCAGTAATATTATTTTCTTGCTTGCGTGTTCAGAAGATCAATTCAGACTTAAGAAGTTATCATTTTCATTCCACAAGTTTCCAGACCGACTCATGTATTTTGTCTTTTCCAGGGCGACTAAAGAAAGAACCTTCCTTTCATCGCTCATTAAAAAGTTTCTTGGAGTCCTTATGTCGATTACATCATCAGGTAATACGATAAAATAAAGCACTAAAATAGGGTTGGGTCATGTAAAACACTGTGAGCTATACTTCTTTTAACAAGAAAATCACAAAATGTATATACATTATGGAGAAATGCATTTTGTGTTGATCTTTACCTCAAACTAATAATAAATCTGTGCCTTTTATTCACTCTTTTTATTTCTTGTCTCTCAATTTTTTTGAATGACCATCTTCATTATTTAAAAACTTTGGCAATGTTTAGCAGTAGTTCTATTTTAAATGCTTTTTTTTTTTAGAATCACAGTTTCAGCTGCTCTGCTCTCTTTATTCGAAGTCGTGCTGCCGCCAAAGGAGCATGCACTCCTGCTGCCATGCAGCCACAGGCACGACCATTGTGCTATAATGCAGGCCGACACATCGGCCCCCTACCTGAATGCTAAAAACAGAATGTGTGTGTTTAGATAGAATTCAACCCTGACACACTGGATTACCATCTAAAGCCCAGCAAGAGTTTGCCTCAAACTTTTAGGTGCACACACTTATTCATAAGTATGCATGATGAGGAGTGAGGTCCCAGCATGCTCTTGTGCTGGCCATGCGTCTCCTCAAAGAGAGGCCGTTGCAGTCAGCTTCACATGGTGGTGGCGTCCACATACATTAGCTACCCGTATATCTTAAGTTAAAGCTAAGCGTCTTTGCCTCCATGACATCCAACTGTCAACGTCCTTTATTTTTGTTTTGACATTTGTTTATACGTTAAATTTATTTAAATAAAAGAAACAGATGCTTTTTCAAGTTTACTGAAAAGATGTCCTTCATTTCTTGCAGGGTCTGTATCCATGGACAAAGTGCATTACTGTGAGAGATTCATTGAGCTCATGATTGATTTGGAGGTAAGACGTTACTTCCTGCTTCACGGTTTCATTCTGTAAATCTTCGTCTTTTGACTCTCGATCTTTTTCTCACTGGGATTGAGTTTTGTTTTAAATTAGTAATTAACAATGTGTTTGTTTTTACATCAGTATGCACTGAAAGTGTGTCTGCAGGGCATTAGCTGCTGAATGGGTGAGATCTAGACATCAACTTTTGCAGAGCTTTTTTTTGTCTTTCACATTTGTAGCCCAAACAAATAGTTCATAATTGATTAATGTCCTATGTGCACTCTGTGTGCTTCTGTTATTGCTGTTTGCAGAGATGTGCTCCCTTTAGAACACTCTTTATCAATGTCAGAAATTAAATACAGTCTGCCTTTTTTAATGTTTTAGAAAATATATGTATTTTTTATGTTTATGATTTGAGATCCATCATTATGTTGACTGTATTTTTTGCTGTAAAAGTCGCACCTTTTTGCATACATTTGTAAGTCCTCCGACTTATACACTGAAGCAACTAATATAAGTTTTTTTTCTCATATTTATAAACCAATTTTTGGCTGAGATCTGACGATTTCATTCATTCTGACATGGAAAATATTGAACACTACCATTTTCAGCCACTAGAGGGCTGTTGACTATTATGGCAAGTGTCTCATTAATAGGTAGAAGTGGCTATTAATAAGACATTTGGCTTGCCATACCAAGCCGCCTTCGTCTCGCTCCAGAACCCCTGGAGCAAATGTTCAAATCAGCTGCATTTTTGCCGCGACACCCAGGAGATATTCAGCTGATTTGACCGTTAAAGTGCATTTATTAAGGAAAAGTTAAACTGAGACACACCTTTGCTATAATGTTGAACAAACATAATTGTTTTTAGGTGTTAATCTTGTTAAAGTCCTCCCGTGTACCCTCCCACGGCTGCCATTTGAATTTTGGCACAACAGTAGATTCCCGCGAGTACAGTAAGTTTGTTCGGCTTTAAATAATTACATGACAGAAACTCTTCCTCTCAGCACGTAGCTGCAGAGGTGGTGAAAGCTGCCTTCAAAACGAGGCTTGAAGGATGCGCTGCAATAAAAAAAAAAAAACTTCCTGGGAGTTCGTTTTAAACAATTTTTTGTTTTCATGCCATGAGGTCACATTACAGCCGTCGAGTTTTAACTCTTGTTGTTGCTGTCTTCAGGTCAGAGGTCAAGGGTCGCAGCAAGCCAGAAGAAGAGAGAAGGACTCGGACTGCGTCGTCCTTTAGCTCCGTCCTCGTGTGGAACACCTCGGAGCTCCCTGAGCTCGGTGTGTCGGCTGCAGCTCCACGCCAAACCCCAGTGCTTTTTGTCCAGGTCCACAGTTTGTGTCCGACCCGGTTCTGGTTTGTAAAGTCAGAGGGTTCTGTTGGACCAAACGGGTACCGCTGATGAACAAAAGGGCTCGTCAGAATTACTGAGATCTTTATTTATAAACTCTTAACTGCTGCTTTTGGATCAGTGTAGAACTGTTGAGAAGAAGTTTGTGTTGCCAACAATCAAAAGCTAAAGACGACTTTTGGTTTTGACAATTAGACATCGGTTTAAATTTAACACTTTAACTAAAACGTCTAATAAAGGTGGTCTGTAGTTCTCAGAGAGGGTTTAAAAGGTTTCACCCAACATCCTTCTGCTGCGATCTCCGTCACATCAAACCAACTAGTGTCATTTTTCTAAACGTCTGCTGAAACTCACGACGTCTCGTCTTTTCTTTGATTCTGTCTCGATTTCCTTGAAGCCAAAACTTGATTTTTTTTTTATATTCATGTGTATAAAAAGAAACAAGAGGTTTGCAACGGTCTTGGAAAATGAGATAAGTGAGATGGAGGTGAATTATTTGACACATTGCAGCACTTTAAGAGGAGAACTTGGGTTTATTTTCATTTAAGCATCTTGAGTTTACCCTCCACCTCTTCGTGAAACTTTTTAATTCAAATCCATCTTAAATGAAACAGGATCACATGACTGTCTCCATAGTTGTAGTTTTCACCTCGCAGCTCTTCCTCTGTCCGAGTTTAGCTTTATTCGCATCTCGAAACAGGATTCATGTCCTGTTAGTGGTTTATAAAGGGTAAAATCGACGTCACGGAGCTGCAGGGGATTATTTAAAACGCTGTTTTAAAGTCAAGAAACGCATGAAAGTTATCCTTGAAGTGATTCAAGATGAAGAAAAGCAGCAAAATGAACGTTTTTCTGTTTTTACTTTATAAAAATATATAAGCTGCCACAGATTGCTTCAGTTCTGAGTTCAGCTGCGAGCCAAAGAATTTCTTAGACTTTATTAATAAAGAGTTAAATAATAATGAAACTGTTCTATGAAATAAAAGCCTTAGTTTTCATTTTGGTTATTTCACTTATGTCACATGATCCTGTAGCACTCGGATGTTAGGAACGACTCTCAGCTACTTCGACAACAAACTTCAGCTCCATATAAAATTCCCGAAGGTGTAGCCATGCTTTGGGTTAGCGGTGGCGGCCATCTTGAATCAGGTTGAGCCTAAACGTTGATTTAAACAACTCCTTTTCTGAGCTGCTGAGCTGAACTTGACCAGAAGTTCTGGAGCGTTTCTTTAAGGTGTGGATGTTTCCATTGTTGTCCAAAACATGACGAAAATGTTTCCGTTACTCAACCTGAGATTGTTCCACTGTTTAACACGCGCTCACGGCGACCTCCGAAACGAGTTCGTCCGACCGAATTACTCCTCAAGACGAGGTCCGTGTGCCTCGAAGTGAAAAATAAAAATGTATTCATGTGGATTTGTCTCATGGTTTTATTTGAGCGTCCTGGCGGGGAAATTAGATTATTTTGAGCTTCTTTAATTGTAAAATCTGACGTAAAACAAAAAATCAGAGGGTGTTTCAAAAGAAAAACAAACTTTTGTTGTAATTCCTGAGTCTGTCCGGATTTAAATGATTATAAAGGCCATAATCGTAAAAACTGGAGGTTTTATATAAACCAGGTGTTTTTACTCATTTGGTCATTTCTTTAAGAACATGTGTTGTTTTTCTACAAATCAACATTTTCTGAGGTCTTAATGAAATGTCTGATTTGTTTTGGTACAAATGTAAGATTACAGCACAATACAGTATATTATAAGTACATGAAAAACTTTTCATCTTGAAAAGTCTCAGCCGAACAAGCTCAAACTAGCACTCGGCTACTTAAAGAAAAATAAAACTGGACTCCTCAGTTGACGTTAGATACTTGGTGTTCATCATTTTTAGGCATGAGTTCATCTGAAGCAGGTTGCCTTGTGGGCTTTTTTTGACCCGAGGGCAGCAGGAGGGTTGAACCCCACAGGGTGGATGCTAACGGTAGAACACCCCGTTAGCTTGTGGGTTTCATTGATCTGTTTCATGTGTTTAAAAATGTCAGGTTTTTTTTTTTTTTTTTTGCTGACTTGAAACTAAAGTTTAAGGTGGAAGAGGATTAAGGCCATTGTGCAATATTTTTCCCTTAATTCTGAGGGGAAAAAATCAGAATTCTGAGAGTAAAGTTGGAAAAAAAAATTTGAAATTTTGAGAAAAAAATTGAAATTCTGATCTTAAAATCAGAACTAATTGTTTTTCTCAGAATTCTGACTTTAATCTCAAAAGGGGGGGTGGGGGAGATTGTACCATGACCCTAATCCTTAGTTTAACGTCTGCGGTGGCGCCTTTCCATTTGAAATTTTGAGGAAAAATTTATGAAACACCAAAACTTGTCAGATTTTCCCACTGGAATATAAAACAGGAAAAGTACAGATTATAAATGTATAATTTCTTTCTATAGTTAAATGTAAAACAAAATTATGAAATCTAAACACTGAGCTAAAAAAATAAATATTTTCTCTGTTTGATGGACGCTGCATGAATTAGGATTCGGTGGATTTTCAGACCCATGTAACCAGATTAAAGTGCCACGGCTGTTTTTGAGCCGTAGTGGCTTCAGACGACCAGATGTTGGTTCTCTGACCCACAAAGTGACATTTCCCCGATGCGTCTCCTGTGATTTTTACTTTTGTCCGACTGCTCTGTTGTTGCCGTCTTGGTAATTATTCAATAAACACAAAACCTATGATCACGTCTGCAGTTTTTTTATTTTTTATTATAGAAATTAGCAGAAAGACTTTACCGGTATAATAAATTTGTAATAATAAAGCTTAGCATTGTAGAAAAAGATCATCAGACTTATAAGTGCTAAAGTTGCCAGAGTCTACAGTAGGTCCAATAAAAACTATAAAATTATAACTAATCAAACTAGGATAAATTGCATTTCCTGTCAAAATGCAAAGTGAATGCTTATTGCAGAACTTGCTGAAAAACAGCTGAAATTAGCTTAAAAAATCTGAAATGGAAGAAAAAGCCTAAATTAGCAGAAGAGAAAACATAGATTTGCTGAATTAGGTTTAAATAAGCAGAAACTGGCAGAAAACTTATGAAATTAGCTTTTTTTTTAAGGCTGAAATTAGCCAAGTAGGTGAAAAGAAGCTGAAAACTCAAGTTTAAATTATCAGAAGGAAGCAGAAAGAACTGAAATAACCTTTTTTTAAAAAGTGGAATTTGCTGGGAAAAAAGCTAAAATGAGCATAAAAACAAATTGAAATTGCAGAAAAAGCTGTAACCAGAAAAAAGCAGAAGTGCAACAAAACTGAAATTAGCAGAAAGATGTTACTGTAATTAGGCTGAAGTAGCAGAAATTACCATGAAAAACTTGAATTTATTTGAAAAAACTGAAATTAGCTTAAAAAAAATCTAGCTGAAAATGTAGAACAAGCTTAAATTAGGGTTAGGGTAGACAGCACATTTGCTGAATTAGGCTGAAAAAAGTTGAAACAAGTGCCAAAAATGTAGCTGAAAAAGCAAAAATTTTTCAGAAATAGCTACGGTAAATAGTAGCTGAAATAATTGTAACTAACAAATTAGCTGAAAGGAGCATAGGCTGAAATTAGAATTTGGAAGGAGCACAAAACAGCTGAAATTAATCAAAAAAGTTTAAATGTGCACAAATAAGCTAAACAGAACAAAAAGTGAAAGGAGCAGTAAAAAGTTGTAAACAGATCTAAAGATGTGAAGGATGTAAAATGAGCTCGATTCATTTTCTGAGAAAATAAAAAAAAAAGACAGAAAATGCTAAATATTTTAAAAAGCTAAAGTTGCACCAAAACCAAAAGACACAGCAGGATTGTCCTGAAAGAGCTGAACGTTTTATACGACTTGTTCTAATAGCTTAAAAATCGTGGAACGAGAAAGTTGCTGAAAAACAAAGAAATTCACACAATGAGCGACGCAGCTCCGGGTCAGAAGCAGTTTATTCGCAGAGTTTCCATGCAGTTAGACTCAAGACAGACAAACATCACTCTGTTCTGCAGGAACCCAACAGAACACGTTCTCCTTAAAGAGGCAGATTTACATTCTGAGCTGAGACGAACAGTTCAGGTCGAGACAAAACTGCTTCAAAAACATTAAGTTCAACACAAAAATTAATACATTTAGACGTACAGTACTTGTATGGAACTGAGGGGGATTTTAAACATTTATTCTTACAAAGACAGCAGAGTTATTAAAAAAACATTAAATCTGTGGGGCAAATATTTGAAATGTATTCATTTAAATTCTTTAAAAAGCTTCCTAAACTTCCAGAAAGTTATAAAATCTGTTAATATTTTTTATTAATGTATGTTTTGACTCAACTGTCCTTAAATAGTGATCAAATTAGTTTAAGGTCCAAAAAAACTACGGGGAGAACAGTAAATTACTCCAACTTTTCATTTTTGTAATTACAATATGAAGTGTGCTCGACTTGTCAAAATAGCTCCAAACATTTGAACTAAAAACATTTAGTTTTAATACATTTAGTGACGTTTACTTTCAAATGAAGTGGGGAAAAACAGTCTTTTCAAACAACAAATACATTTTCATCAAGAATAAATGCACTTATTTTTAAAAAAAATTCACACTGATAGTGTCGAACTGTTCGGAGATGATGAAAGGAATTTTAAAAAAGGCAATGAAAGGTTTTCAGTCGCAGGGCGAGTTTTAACAAACATTTCCTCACCAAACCTTCAGTCAAAATCATTTGGCAGCAGCTATTTTACGAATTCATTTTAAAATTATACCTTTGCCAATTTTACTTATCAAAATATTTATAATAAAATTAGACAAATGACGGTCATGGAGGACGTCCGGCTGTTGAAACTCGCCCCGAATCGTTCAAATATTGAATATAAAAGCACTTGTGAGGTCCGAACGCCATCGTCCCTACGGTTGCATTGATAAGTTTGTACCTTCTGTACGTCTCAAGGCAGCTTTACATGAAATTATACATAAATACAAATTTTTTTTTTACAGTTTAAAAAAAACAAAATGCCAAAAAACTGTTTGCTATTTCAGTTGCTCATCTGGTAAACTTTAGTCACAGCTATGTTTAAAGTAGCAGGCTGATGGTTAGCGTAAGGTAACATGATGCTGCTTTCACAACAACAAATATGTGCTTTTTTTCTTTAATAGTGGTCAAACCAAAACAAACAAACAAAACATTCAAAATATGAGCATATATAGATGTCGGGCTAATGATACTCGGAACACTGGCTTTATATTTAGGTCCACAAATGTTTGTCAATTTAGTGTAAAATTAGCTTCTTATTGTAAAGTATGTTGCAGGTAATGATGCGTTCAAGGCACAAGATTACAAAGCAAAACTGTTAATAAAAGAAAAATAAAACAAGTTAACATATTAGACAAAATTAAAATGAGCAAATCGCAAAAACTTTGTCCTTTAGCGGCTAGATTTATTAAACTAGCTACAATTTATTTAAATGGTAAATAGAATTACAATTTATTTACAATTTACAATGGATTTACATTTACAATTTATTTAAACACTTGTCATCACTACAGAAATGGCACACTGAAAAATGGTTTAATTATATTAAAGGGTTCATATTTATAAACTAATTAATTTTGGAGCACTCGCAATTCATCAGAACCAATCATTGCTAACAATTTAGCATAAGCTCAATGTGATTTAACCTGCTCCAGTTTAAAAATAATCATTCACGTGAATGAAGTTCCTCGTTTTTTCAACCAGGAACTGTTTTAAATTCTGTTTAGTTAAGGTTTTGGATTAAAATGTAAATTTTAGATCCTACATTTATTTATAAATTTACTGACAAGTGACAAAAGGAACTAGCTTCGTAGCACTAGCTAGTTAGCATTAGCCAAATGCGAGAAACCCACCTGCTCGAATCTATAAAATATTTATCTTTTATTTGTCAATCAATTCGAATTTGATTTTAATTAAAAAAATTCACAAGTTTTCAATTTAAACCTGAGGAAAAGAACAGGAAATGTATCACTTAATGCATAATTGACTGACAAATAGCTTAGTAGCTCATTGCTAACAGGTTAGCATTAGCCAAATAGAACATACCCCCTGCTGCTCAAATATAAAAACATTTAACAACTTGAAAGATTCATTTTAGTTGTAAACCATTAAATCTGTTACTGTATTAAAGTTTTTCAATTCAAATGTGAGAGGACATTTTAAATGTAAAGTATAAAAACTGGACAGGAAATTAGCATAGCATGTCGCTAAGCTCGTTAAAGCGATTATGGTTTTATGGAAATTGATTAAAGTGATTATGGTTTTATGGAAATAGATTAAAGCGATTATGGTTTTATGGAAATTGATTAAAGCGATTATGGTTTTATGGAAATAGATTAAAGCCATCATGATGCCATTCCTGTTCACTTACATTACTGTAATAAATTCAGTTCTTGTAACAGAATTATGCATTTAATAGAGCTAGCAGTTTGAAAGCTAACAGCATAAACATTTTTAGTCTGAGTTGCCTTTGTTCAGTAATTCATTTACAATTTTTTTTTTAAGTCTCAGAATAAATGAGACTCCTAAGGAGATGAGAACGGCTGCTGGTGTCTCAACAAACAGCTCTTGAATGCATCAGTAATTCACAGCAGCGCATGAGCAGCTATACGATCTTTACAACACAAATCTGTTCCCTTTGGTTTTGCTGCAAACGTCTTTTCACCAACACGAGCTGCAGCTCTAACTGTTAAAAAGATGACTTCACATTAACGACAAAAAAGTGCAACTGAACACCATTTTTCAGAGCCAGAGTGGCACGGTCACGGGTCGTAAACAACTCCTCGTCATCACACAGCATCAGCTGGAACTTAATTATAATAGCAAGCTGCAGACATTAGCCTTAGCACGCTGTACATGCTGTTTTGTCTAATTGCACTGAAAAGTGGCTAAAATGTTCTCGTCACAACAAAGCTGACCAGATGGCGAACAAATGGACAACTCAAACACAGCCTTGGATTGTTTAGCTAATATCTCTCAAGATATTTAGTATATATAAATATAAATACGTTCCCTCACGAGGAAATAGTCTCAATAGTTATATAAACATTATGTTAATACTCTAGTTTAAGACTTTAGAGTAAAGCCAGCGCAGAGTTACATTAGTCCAACATCATGACTGGTTTTAAAGTGGAACTTAAAGCGTACACTTGACAATAATGTAGCTATAAAAGAGCAATATTACAAGATTTTAGTGAACAGTTAAAAAAAACAAAACACTTTCACATGTTCAGGAACCCCATCAGCTCAAATACAAACGATCCAAGTCCATTTCTTTTCCATTCTGAAACCGCCTCTCCTGATTGGCCGGTATCAGTCAGAGGAATGCGTCTTAACCAATCAGGAGTAAGAATGTTTATGCTTAGTTTTAAATGCACACGTGTAACGTGCTCGTTCAAATGTAACATTTAGAGTGATTAAAAACAAAACGACATTCTTCCTTCGAGCCGTCAAACCATTTCCTCGCAGCTCCTTCGCCATTTTTCAAGTGAACATTTTGTTTAGTCAACGTTTCAGGTTTGTGTTATTAGTAGCGTTAGCATCTAACATTAACATTTTTCACCATAAACATTAAAATTAGAGAAAAAAAAATACACAAAATTTCTCCTGAAATTCAACTTGGACCTAAAAGACACAAAAATAAATAATAAAAGTTGCAGTTTTTCCACCAGACTGTGAGCACAGCTGCAAAGCGAGTTGCGTTTCTTCAAGTTGTCGAACTTTACAACGATAAAATATTTGACCAATTAGGAGGGAGGAAACGTTTTAAACTGATAAATAAAAATGAGGTTGATAATTTTCATTTATTATGCAATTAATTGATTTATTGTTTATCGTGACAGACCTGCTTGTTATTGCCTTTTGAAACCTAATTGCATCAATGGAATGACTAAAAAGATGTAAAACTGACTAAATAAAAGTTAGCTTCATGCTAAAGCATACTGTGGACATCATGTTTTCTATTTAATAGGTCTTGTTAGCATGAATGAACATTGTGCTCTAATAAAAACCTATTAGAACCATAAGATTATAAGAACTTCCGTAACTACAGGAGTCGCCCTCTGCTGGTCAAGAAACAGAATGCAGCTCAAGTGTCCACGTTTGCTTCATTTCTCCAACAAGGACGTCACGTTTGACATGTTCGGCCCAGTCTGTGCTCACAGTGGTTCAAACTGGCACATAGCATTAGCATGCTAACGTTTAATTTCCTAATTTTATTCTACACATTTTAATGTTTTTCTTTTAGGAGCTCAGACTTTGCAGTTGCAAAGCGGTCTGGTGCAAAAACTGAAATATACGTTGATTCAAGTTCGTCTGACAAAACTATTTTTAAACATTTGAGGGTGGGGGTGGGGGGGTGAAATATTGAGGGTTTTCTGCAGCCTCTTGCAACGGTTTTCTAAAGGACAAAAAAAAAAAAAAAAAAAATCCCGAAAAGTCACGACTTAGTTCGTGTTGTGCTTTTCTTTTCAAGAACAACAAATAATCGATGAAGTTCCTCGATCGGTCGAGACGCCCTGCTGGTGTTTGCTGCCCGGTCGAACTTTACCAAACGACCAACAAGCCGCTGTCCTCTTCTCTTCTGGTTGATGCGGCAGGATATGGACCTGCTTGTTGTTGTTTTTGGTAGAGTTGTTCGTTTTTCCTCATCTTCTACAATTTTAAGGCAGAGCAGTCCACTTCACTTGACCAATTTCATAATAGCAGTTTGTGCAAATCTTTCTTCACGATGTGACAAGTTAAGTCAAAAGTGGTGACGTTTTCTGTTTTAAGCTGCACGGAGCAGGTGTCGGGAGTTTAAAGTAATTATTTGCTTCTTGATCAAATCCGGTCAGAGGCGGTGTCATGCATCCCTGAACCGATCCGTGAAGCGAAGCTCCTGAGCTGGTTCAGAGTCGAGTCCACAAGTCCTTTAGGTTCAAAGTTAATTCATCTCAGGCAGCAGCTCAGGGGTTCTTTTCTCTAGTGTCTGTTGATCCGGTAAAGTTCCAGATTCTGTACTTTCCAAGATCCTAACAAAAAAAAAAATCTGATCCAGATTCCAGAAGAATCACAAAAATTTGTCTCCGGTAAACGGAGCCGGAGCAACGTGGAGCTCCCGATTCCTGAAGAATCGAGGAAAGCTGAAGCCGCGCTGCGCACGTGGCGTCTCTTCCCGGCGTGGCAGGTCACATGATGCCGTTGGTGACGTACTGAAAGGAGTCGTAGAGTTTGGTGGTGATGGAGCGCATGGATCCGTCCACCAGCTGCTCCACCAGCAGCTGGAGCTGCTCCTCCGTCAGGGACATGTGGAATCGCTCCTTCAGGCCTCGGATGGTGCTGGAGCCGTGGAAACACGGCAGGTGGGAACCTGGAGAGGCACAAAGAAGAGCGGAGACGTCTCAACTCGGGACGGCAGGATTTACTAAACCGGTCGTTGTTACATAAACTTCTTATGGATTTTAAATCCCCGTATGAATTATGTTTTTATGGTTGGTGCAGCAGTTCATTAGTTTATGGATCTGATTTCCAATCTGTCTTTTATCTACGCTGACTAGTCACAGAACATCACAACTATTTTCAGTTAGCTTCTCACCTATTCTGCTTCTTTTTTGTTGTTGTTGCTTTATTTCTCTCACTGATTATAAATCTATACCTAAAAACACATTCTTAAAATAATACACTAATATTTAACTCACTGGTCGAAAATCCTCTTTCCTAGCTTCTACATTGATGTACCGTAATTTCCAGACTATAAGCAGCTACTTTTTTTCCTACCTGCTTTGAACTCTATGGCTTATAAAACGTTTTTTAGTCTTTCTGTGCAAGTATCTCATGTTACAACATGGACACTTGCAGCTTATAGACGAGTACAGCCTATAAAAGTTTTTTGTGGGCATGGCTTATATTCAGATGTGCTCAATAGTCTGGAAATTACAGTAATTTGTGCTTTTTTTTTGGTGATATATATAGCAAGATAGATTTTCATGCCGGCACTACAATAATAATGTTTAAAAATTTATACTACAAATGTTTCCTGCAGCTGAAGCCAATTTTAAAAAGTGTTTAAATCAGTGGTGTCAAACATACGGCCCGCGGGCCAGAACCGGCCCGCCAGGGGGTTTAATCGGCCCGAGGATAAATCTGAATTATTAAAAAAAAGAATAAACATTTTCTTAAAAATTTGCAGTTCCTATGTTGTCCGCTAGAGGCGCTGTGTTTTAGTCAGTTCAATCGCTTTACCCATGTTTATATATGATATCTATGGCTTTACCCTCTTTTTCTCTTGGAACGGGCAGTCGGGCACCCTCATCAGCGGAATGTCCTTGTCAAAAAAGAGAAAAGTGGACACAG
>JARVJN010000813.1:25788374-25798831 GCA_031763805.1 Argolebias nigripinnis | reverse complement strand
GGCCTTTGATCCGGTGATCCATATGAAACTTAACGGGACTTTTTTTTTTTTTCACTTTTTTCAACTAGCTGGTCAGCTGATGCACGCGGCCGATGATCCGGTGATCCATATGAAACTTAACAGGACTTTTTTTCTCCACCTTTTTCAACCAGCTGGTCAGCTGATGCACACGGCCGATGATCCGGTGATCCATCTGAAGCTTTTTTTTTTTTTCCCCCATTTATAGATGGCCTCCCTTCTCACCTTTACAGCCATCCTCTCACACCGATATTCTAATTAATTTTTTTTTCTTTTTTTCTGAAGCTTAAGACTTTTTTTTTTACATCTCTCAACCAGCCGGTCGGACCTGAGCACGCACCTGACCTGACGCACATCAGCAGGTTTCACTGTGCTGGCTTTGTAGAGTCAGTTCTCCCGTTTTTAACTTTTGTTTAACACTTTCCAGCTCCATTATATCGCTTTTTGTGGGTCAGTTGAAAATCCCGGGGGCTTGGGCAAGAAATCACAGCTCTAGTGTCTAGTAGGTTGATGTTGAAGATGAAACGAATTTAGTGATTTTTACATTCTTTATGTGAATACATCCTGAAAGCACAAAGGTGAACTCCTTCATGTGTTAAAATGCCATCAACCGTCACAGACTCTTCCTCCTTCATGATGTTTCTCTGCTCCATTCACCAAAGGCTGTTTGAGAGACTAGTGGCTCGTTTACATCATTAGTGTTTGCTGCGACGATTCACTGCAACTCAGCAGAAGAGCTGAAGTAATATCCTGCTACAAATGATGTTTTTGTATCAAAAATTAGATTCCCCCCCCAGTGTTTGATTTTATCTGTTCTATGTTGAGATCTAAACCCTTACTGAAAGTTAATTAC
Source organism: Argolebias nigripinnis (assembly GCA_031763805.1). Classification (NCBI taxonomy): domain Eukaryota; kingdom Metazoa; phylum Chordata; class Actinopteri; order Cyprinodontiformes; family Rivulidae; genus Argolebias; species Argolebias nigripinnis. The sequence goes on along the minus strand of JARVJN010000813.1, from coordinate 25,797,960 downwards.
CATAATTATTTCTTAGAGACCTGACAACCCACTTAAAATATGCTTCATACAGCGACACTTTATGATTTTCTGCCTTATCGTGGATAAAGCTTTAGTAAAATTATTGAACACCTCATTCTTACAGCCATTTTGTTTGAAATAACATATTAAAGATTTGGATTTTAAACTAAAAAGGTGTTCTTAGTTTAAAATCTTTAGTTTTTACAGTCTGCCAATAAGTCTCGTAATATCAGCATAAACCATTATTCCGCAGCTGCATATTTATAACACATTAATATGCACATCAGTGCTCATTAGAGTTTGCTCAGCACACAAATGAGAGACTTTAACTATCAGCAGCATCTAAGTCAGTGGCTCATATTTTCATAATCACCTTTTCACTGCTGGTGCTTAAAAAAAAGCTTTTCACGCTGTGATAATGATCAAATAAAACCTAAAAAATAAACTGGGCCATTCCTCAAGTGTTTTTTGTGATATGTTTTTATCCATGGGAAGGGTTTTTATTGTCATTAGCATACACGAGTGCACATTATATTCTATACTATATTATTAAACATCATATTAACTCCAGCGTTATTTAGTGTTGTTCTTTAGCGCTCGTTAGCGTGCACTTTGTGTATTTACTCTTGTTTGTCACACCAGTGACCCTTAAAAAGTCGTAATGATCCCATTTGTCTCACTGCAGGCAGCACTTATTTAAAGATCAGCACATATAACGTGGTCTTTGTGATGTTTGCGTGCATTTGGTTAATATATTTTCCAGAAATGTTTCTGAAAAATTAATGTTCCCAACTCAACAGCATCTCTGGCCACAGCTGGGACTAATTAGATAAACAAGCATGTTATTCAGATTTTCTCTGTCATGCAATACAAAATCCCAGTTATTTAAAGTGAGTAGCTCACAGTGATTAATCCAAAAAAGAGAAATCTTTTAGAATCTCTCAGCTGATAATGTTCAGAATACATATCATGTCTGGATCAATGCTTTTTAATTAAACATATTTTTATTAAATATTTCACTTCTGCTTCTGAAAGCCCTTTTTCCCCTTTTTTCTCCAAACTGAATTACTAATTTATCATCTTCTTTTTGTTCTTTCCATTCCTCACATCCAGCACGTTGAAGTGTATATTGATTTCTGTGTCATCATTTATTAACGGCAGACGCTGCTGGCAGACTTGATCAATGGAAGCAGGAATGATGCATCACACTTCAAACTATGCATTGGAATAAAATTCACTTATTTTATTTATTTTTTTACTCAAACCGTTGATGTTGATAAAATTTTGAACCTGTATTTCTTTTAGGTACCTGCTGACGACGGCAGGTGATGACCGCTACGTGAAGATGTGGGACCTGAGGAGGCTCTTTGAGCCCGTTAGAGTCCAGAAACGCTTTCTGACCAATGAGATCTGCTGGCCATTGCATGAGTCTGGGGTCATGGTGGCCAAAGAGACAGCCTTTGTACCGTAAGAAAGCTTCTTTATCAGAACTTGTATTTGTACTTGCTAAATGTCCCTATCAGTGTAAACACCAGAAGACATAATTAATTAGGTGGCTTGTACGGGGAACTTAGTGAGTTGATGATTCTTTTTTGTTATACCCTAAAGATGTGAGGAACATTATTATTATTCACCAAGTAAAAAACAAAATTAGCTCTTATTATATTTTTGCTCAAGACAAAAAACAAGGAAATGTTTTAAATTGTTTTGTTAAAATTACCACAGGTCTGAATATTTTCATGTGATTGTTTTTCTGTGTAGTATCACGTCACTGGGAGTTCATTTCATAGACCAGAACATGAACGTGTTCTTCGTAGTTCCTCGGAGCACGCCTGTGTGGGTGAGTGATGCTCGTCACGTCCCACTAAGATCCATGGCAAATGAACGTTTCAGGATTTTAGCCATGAAGTTTTAATTTACTGAAAAATCAGTGCTTTACAAATGAGGAAGGTGACACCTTCATTCATAAAATGAACCTTAGATGACAACAAAAGGACAAATGTGAGTAAAATCACACCAGAAACAAGAACATTTATCACAAAAACATGCAAAATACACTAAACGCTCCACTAAAAGTTTTAGGCATGCAGTTAAAACTCATTTGATGTTTGTTGGTTTCACATTTTTCAAGAGAAATCTTTATCAATGTTGTATACAGTAGTCCCTCGTTCATCGCGGGAAATCCGTACACTAGAGACCTGCGATAAATGAAAAAATGCCAAGTAGAAATAGTAGTACAAGTTAGGGGTCAAACGAGTACATAATTTAAAAACTCGACATTAACATAATAAAACTCGAGTAGAACTCGAGTAGTCGATGATGTCATAGGATCTTAAGATGCTAAAATAAATAAATAAATAAATTAAAACGCAAAAAAGTCATTTAATATAACAAAAAAAGAGCAACAAAACATTGGGAGTGTACATTATGCTGGACTACCTTTTATCAAACTGCAGCTAAATCACAGGAAAACCAAAACTATTAGTTATTATTATTATTATTAAGCTGCAAAAGTGAAAAAAACGTGTGGCACATCAAAAATGAAACTAAAACAGTGAGGCAGACGAGCACCCCGCAACTGCAACAGTGCATGCAACACCGCCCCCTATGGTAACAATATTCTGTAGTGGTTACGGGGAGTGGACTATGCGTTATGTCTTTCCCATAATGCTTAGCGATATGTTAGTGTTCCAGCCACACCATGAGTGAGATGGGTGTCTGTGATATATACCTGCCTCTTGTGTGCTATTAAAGTTTGGTTGTTTCATGTTGCTCAGCTCAGTGTCTTTATTGGGTTTAACCCATATTAGGATACAATATGGTGGTCATAGAATTTGGTGTAACACTCCAAAGCTCCAAACTGGAAGTTGATTCATTTTCTGTGTGATGTGATGATGTAAAAAACTCGATAGATTTCCTAGGAATCGATGGGTCGATTACTCGAATATTCTGTTAAAGCCCTACTTGATATAATTTTTTTTAAATCAATTGTGTTGAAAGTCCAGCTGACCAGATCCATGCCAGTAATTTATGATTCGAAAGATGTGGGAATAGAAGCTCCGATACACAGGACAGAGAGCAAAATAAAAAATATAAAAAATGCTTGAGGAAGACGGGAGAGGGAAGTAAATATGTCCGTCTTGCTCGAGAGCGAGTGAGGGAAAAAAAAGTGCATTTCTTCAAGGAACGCTGGGTCTTTTATTGTGAAATATGGCAGTGGTAAATGTGAAAGCACGGTCAAGGGGAGGCATTGTTTCTTTTAAAGTGGGATGAGGGCGACGTGTCCCGTGTGCAGGTCGGGGCAGAGTGAGCTCTGCTCTCTGAGAGAACAGCTTTCGATGAGGTGAAGCGCTCGGCCTGTAAAGAAGAACCAGCTGAGAGGCCTGTTGGGTATCGCCTTCCAGATGTGCTCTAATGGAGGTGTTTTTTAGGATCCGAGCCCCGGGGTTTAGAGCCAGGATTTACTGAAGTGATTATATCTCACAGCTGGATTGGAAACACTTCAGAGCCCCCCCTACAGAGATGGAAGAAGTAGCTGAGGAGACGGGAGGTCAGGAGCTCTCTGCTCAAACTGTTGACCCTTTGACCTGCTCCAGTAAAGTTCTAATGCATGGAGTCGCTCTCCGAGGACACGTGGGGGGTGTACTGGAGACGTGTCTGCCTCTTCTGGACATTTATTCTGATCTTCGCTGCAGGTCAGACCTTCAAAGGGGCTGCTTGAAGGTTCAGGCGCAGTTCAAGTCCTGTGTGTGTGTGTGTGTGTGTGTTTGTTGTAAAGGAGGAAACAGGAAGTCAGAGCAGCAGGAAGTATGGTTGTGACTCACCTGCGTGGTCCGGCAGCTGCTTTTTGAGTCAGACCTTACGAGCCGCTGATGGTCAGATGCACACGTGTAAACTCCATGGCTGTTCATCAACAACAGGAAACATTAACATATGAACATAAAATCAGTGGATTTTTGCATCAGCAGCAAAAATCATCAAAATAAATTTACCCCAAGAGCAACACAGATTTTTTTTTTTACTGCGTTTGTGACAAACAGTTGGTTTTAATTTGCACCCAGCAGCTGCAGAAGAAAGTTTAAACAAACAGAAACAGTTTGGTGTGTTCACATTGATGACGCTGCAGTAAAGGCCACACAGATCTCCTGTTGGGAGGAAGAACACGACGTCTCTCTGTGGTTTGATCGGTCGTTAGCTCAGGTTTGATGAATCAGATGCATGAAGGTCTGACGACAAGCGGAGACGAGACACTCCAAGCCTCTCGTGAAGCTGATGGAGGTGGAGGAGGATGAGGAGGGTCCTGAGGGGCCTGCTTTCCCATCAGACTCAAACTGGAAGTTTTTCTCATCAGGATGTCTTTGGTTCAGTCTCATCACAGCCTCAACATCCACTCATCTGTTTCTGGAGGTTTTAGCTCCACCTGCTGTTGATCTGATCAACAGGTGGCGTTAATTTATGATGATCCTCCTGAAGCAAGTTCAGAATTCACACTGAAACCATTGGAACTCCTTTACCAGCATCTCTGACGAACGAAGTGAAAACGAGCAGAAGTTTTGATGTGAAGCCAGAGAGAGAGAGAGAGAGACGCCGCTCGGATTCTCCTGCGTGAAAAAAGAAAAACAATAAAAATGAGAAACACCTGAACATCTTGAACCTTTTTGTTCACTTCAAAATAATGAAGTTAATGCTGATTCACTTTCACACCATTATTTTAGTTTTTATTGACTTTTCTTCTCGTTGCACTTTTTGCTATTTTACCACACCACTTTATTTATAAAGCACTTGAAAGCAGCAGCAAGGCCAACCAACGTGCTGCACAACAAAACAAATAGAAAATTAATTGTAACCATTAACATGTGAAGATGTTCAGCTCATTCAGTTGAAGGGCAACAGAACTTCTGCTGTTTGTGACTTCTGTATTTAGTTTATGTACTGTCTGTGTATATTTACTATATTTGAAAATGTTTTCCTTCTGGAAACAACTAAATCTCTTTAAAATCTCTTTCAGTATACTTGTCCTGTTCTTTCAATTTTTAGCTACTGTTCTACCACGTATAGTTCTTCTTTTACTGTAACTTGCCTTTAGTTACTTTTAATTAACTGTACGCTACATTTTGATAGCCTTTTGATCATCTCTGCAAAGCTTTTTGATATTTTTAGATAGTGTTATGCTTCTTTTGTCTTTTAGCTATTGTTCTGATACTTTTAGCTTTTATCTAGCTTTTAGGTAGGATAAGGCCACACTTTGCTACTTTTAGCTTTTTAACTCCCTTCTTGCAACATCTACCTAGCTTTTTTTGTTGTTGCTACTTTTAGCATTTAGCTAGCCTTTTGTCACATTTAGCTAGAATTTTGAGATGTGCTTTTTAGCTGGCCTTTTACTGCTTTTGGCTTTTATCTAGCATTTTTTTTTTTTAAGCTAGCTTTTTGCCACGTTTAGTGTAGCTTTTAGTCAGTCTTTGGCTACTTTTAGCTACCAGTCTGCTACTCTTGTCTTTTAGCTACTTTTAGCATTTAGCTATTGTTCTGATACTTTTAGCTTTTATCTAGATTTTAGGTAGGCTACACTGTGCTACTTTTAGCTTTTTAACTCCATTCTTGCAACATCTACCTAGCTTTTTTTTGTTGTTGCTACTTTTAGCATTTAGCTAGCCTTTTGTTACATTTAGCTAGAATTTTGAGATGTGTTTTTTATGGCCTTTTACTGCTTTTGGCTTTTATCTAGCATTTTTCTTTTTCTTTTTTTTCTTTTTAGCTAGCTTTTTGCCACGTTTAGTGTAGCTTTTAGTCAGTCTTTGGCTACGTTTAGCTACCAGTCTGCTACTCTTAACTTTTAGCTACTTTTAGCTAATCTTTGTCAACATTTGGGCAGTGAATTTCTATTTTTGGCTTTGAGTTAGCAATGACTTTGTAGCTTTTAGTTGGTGTTCTTTTCTTAATATTAAATGAGCTGTTTTCCTGTCTCTTCCAGTTTTACAGAAACCTGATTATTCCACGTTCGTTTGTTTGTTGTGTTCAGACAGATGTTGACATATGTGCTTTGTGTCTTTTAGTTTGCGACGCTCAGTACGACGACTACTCGCCAACTCCGGATTACGACCCTGACACCAACTTGACCATAGAGTACAGCTTCTACAGTAAGTCCGGCTGTCTCCGGACAGATGTGCTGACAGAAGCAAACAAACAAACAAATAAACAAAACGTTGTTCTTCTCAAAGTGGCTGTTTACAGCGACATCAACGGCAGCAAAATAACAAACGAGAGAAAAATTTCCGCTCACAGATGTTTGGTTGCAGGTAACACCAGCAGCGAGGAACTGGACACGTTTCTGGACTCTGTGGGAGTGGAGGAGGATGCGACCGTTACCATGGCAACATCCCAAGACATCACAGAGGAGAGTCGCGCTGATCTTCCTGGCTCTACGTCACCTCCGGGTTCTGGATCTCTTCGCTGTTCTACGGTAAAAAAAAACAAAAAACTGCAAATAGTCAGGTCCAATATCTGCACCGAGCAAGAGTTCAACTAAATCTGACTTAAGCTCAAGTTTATCTGATTTTAATCCATTAAATTAGATCCTTGTTAATCTCAGATAGACCAAACTCAAGCACGACACTGTAAAATATGAAGTGTTGCTTCAACTAAACAACAAAAGTAGTTTTTTTTATCAACTCCAAAAATCACCATTAAAACAAACTTAAACCTGAAATCCCAGACTTTAGTTACCGTACATCTAAAAGACACTAAAACAACGAGCTGAAACAGAGTGAATCTTATTATTAAAGCACGTGAACTTCACGTTCAATGTGATCAACCTGTTTTTTTTAATTAAATCAGATTAAAGAGCAAGTCTGTTTTAGACCCTAAAGCAGTCCAGCTCTTTGCGTCTTTGTAGCTTTTTTATTTTTTTTATTTCTGCAGCAGAAACGCGACACGACCCATCGAATCAGATGATCCGGATCAAAGCTGCGTTCTGTCTGCTCTTATTTAGAAGCAGCAGCTGCGAGCAGGTGGCTTCTGTTAGCGCTGAGACTCCATCTGCTCTGGATCTGATCTCTGCCATGCATCAACAAACACACTTTACTCTCCGGCAGGATTACATGAGTCTGAGGGCAAATAATCAGGACTGAAACAAGAAAACAGCAAAAACATACCAGCAAATTAAACAACAGACACACACACTCAAAAAAAAAGATGCAGTGGCAGCCGTTTGTTGATCTGCTGTCATGTTTGTATCCTTCTGCGTTGAATCAGTCTGACGTTCAGGAATGTCTCGGAAATAAACGAGTCCCGGTTATTTAAAATATAAATAAAACTCTTTAAGGCAAACTACACCACAGAAGATGAAGGAATGAGTCTGTTGTTTTAATTTTAAAACCTCAGACACGATGGTTTAATTCACCACAAGTGGATCAAAGTTAAACTTTTAGTCTAGAACCAGAGCCTCTGCAGACCCAGACTGTGTGTCTCGGATGTTCTGGCTGTTTTTCTCCAAAGTCTTAACTACAAGAATGCAACGATTCTGAGATTCTTCATCAAGGTTCATGCTCAATAATCCAGCCAACATCGTCCAGTCAGGTCATCTGGATGTTTTTTGTTGTTGTTGAGATGTTTCATCCTTCATCCAAAGGACTTCATCAGTCCAAGGAGCCACAAACAAACTCAGTCCCACAAGCAGCACGCTCCCATAACGGGGCTCCCCCGTCAACTCCTCTGAGGCAGCTATAGCCAAAGTGGTTCAAAACATCAAAGTTCATGCTCAATAATTATTGAGCATCAGTCCTCTGACTGATTAAGTCCTTTGGATGAAGGATGACACGTCTCAACAAAAAAAAGATAACGTCCAGATGAGCTGACTGAACGATGTTGGATTTTCTACCTGTATTATCGAGCATGAACTTTGACGTTTTGAACCACTTTGGCTATGGCTGCCCCAGAGGAGGCGGTGGTGGAGAGGGCTGGCCCCAGAAACCATTATCACCAGCAAACTGGTTGGTCCACTTGCAAGGAGAAACAAAGCTCTCTTCTCCTCTCCCCCTTGTGGCTTGGAAGGAACACGTGTTTACGTCAGAATTAAACAACATCAATAAATAAATAAATGTTTACATATTTCAAAATGTATGAACAAGAGAGAATTGTATAAATATTTGGCATCAAGGGGCCCCCATACAATACAATTCTGACGTGTGTTAAGTCTGTTCTCACATTTATAGACTGTTTTCTCCACCCCGTGACACTTCCTGTTTCAAATTTCTATCCAATCAATCGGGCACACTGATGCATTTCTCTTCCAATTAGACCAATTTTAGCACACACACATAATCTCACAATGACTGTGAGACTCTGATTATCCTTTGGATAACATTACATTATCAAGTCTTAGATTGCTTCGACGGTCGTTCTGACCTTTTAAGCTGTTCTTTAACTCATCATTATTATTATTTTATAATCCCCACACATATTGAAATGATGCAAACTTTAATCTAACTTTATAGTTAATGTTATTTAACTGAACAAGAACCTTTGAGTTTTGTTTTCTCATTAAAGGCCTTATAAGGAACTATTTTCCTACTGACAGCAGAAAGTGTCATGGTTGATTTTAAAAGTTAGCAGTCACTAAAAACACATTGTTTACCAGCTTATGGCCTAGTTTGCACATCTGACAGATATTCTAGTCATCTTTATATGATCTATGTTCCATAATTCATAATTAAACCTTATATTCACAACCCATATTTTTATTTTCCACAATTTATCATTAAAGGTTATTTATTCCTAACACTTTGCATGTAAAGTGTATATGAATGTTTCTGTTCAGTGCCCTGAGATGACTTCTACTGTGATTTGGCACTGTATAAATAAACTGAATTGAACTTTAACTGAGTTAATTTTTTTCAAGTTATGCTCACAAAATGCAAAGACGGTTTGCTCTGCAATAAAAATGCAGCTCTGCTCTTCAGCTCCATCCAAACCAGGAAGTGAAACAGTAGCATGTGCATCTCCTCATCATTGTTACTCACACACTGTGTTGGCATGTGATTAATCTAAACGTTACTGGAGTGGTGAACATACAGTAACAAACACAATCATGATGTTCATATGTGAAGAAGCCAGACTGCAGAACCTTTCTGTTTGCCTTTAAGCATGTTGCCAATCTATTTAATCAGTGCCTGAACTCGTGCAGAGGAGAAATAACAAGGTGAGTGGGTTGTGTTTATTATGTTTTATTTCATTTCAGTCACAGAACACCAGAGAATGAACAAGTGCTCCTAAGCTTGTTACGTATTTGTTTTACTTTATAAAAGTCATAGGCTGGAGAAATCAATCTTTTTAATCCCCCTTTAACAAACAGCAATTAGGTTGCCTAATGAGACCTGGATTAGATTAACAGGACCCTCATTTATTCTACTGTTTCTTCTTTGTCTTCGCCCATTCTTTAATCCATCTAAAAAAAAAAGCACATCACATTTTAATTTAGAGTCTGAGCTCACTCCCTGGTGTGCTGGAGCTCCATTGGTAACACTTTATAATAACTACACACTATTAAGCCTTATTTAAGCATTAACAAACATTTAATTAACAATGAAAA